>CAWUFW010018142.1:0-233673 GCA_963921515.1 Calotriton arnoldi
TAGTGAACAGCATATACCAGGCCAACTTCTCACACTCAGTCAGTCAGTATCTCTCTCAGTTAGTCAGTCTCTCTCTGTCTGTCAGTTTCTCTCTCTCTCTGTCAGTCTCTCTCTCTCTCTCTGTCAGTCTCTCTCAGTCAGTCAGTCTCTGTCAGTCAGTCTCTCTCTGTCAGTCAGTCTCTCTCTCAGTCTTTCTCTCTGTCAATCTCTCTCTCTCTCTCACTCTCTCTCTGTCAGGCTCTCTCTGTCATTCAGTCTCTCTCTCAGTCAGTCAGTCTCTCTCTATACCGCAGTCAGTCAATATCTCTCTCTCTCAGTCAGTCAGTCTCTCTCTGTCTGTCAGTCTCTCTCTCTCTCTGTCAGTCTCTCTCTCTCTCTGTCAGTCTCTCTCAGTCAGTCAGTCTCTCTGTCAGTCAGTCTCTCTCTGTCAGTGTTCCTACCCTGCCCCCTTTTCTTGTTTTTCATCTTTGTTTAACTGTTTTCTTATGACTCGGTTCAACCTAGTCCCAAGATGGCTGCCAACACTTCCTGGTTTGAAGTGTTGGCAGCCAATCAGAGCCAAGCTCGTGCTCGGGGATTAGGCTCCGCCCACATATATATATATTTTTTTCTTTAATATCTCAAAGACTACTGAACGGATTTACACCATTTAAAAAAAAGGTCGGTTTATGAACCAAGAGCTACCTTTCTGCTAAACTTGGTGTAATTCCGTTCAGCAGTTCGGGCTGTAGACTGTCTCAAAATTTCCTATGGAGATTAACACACGAAAAACACTTTTTGCCCACCCTTTTTTCTCCGCCCCCGCTTGACGAATCACCCCCAAACTTTCAGGATAGGAGCTGACCTGGATAGACCTTTTTTTTTGAGAATTTCACAAAGATTCGTTAAACGACGTCAAAGATATTAGCAAATCAAAAAACGCTTTTTCAATAGAAACGAGGTTCTAACTATAACTACAAACTGGCGACCGCCAGTAGGTAATATATATATATATATATTACCTACTGGCGGTTGCCAGTAGGTAGTTATAGTTAGAACCTAGTTTCCATAGGAAAAGCATTTTTTGATTTGCTAATATCTTTGGCGTTGTTTAACGAATCTTG
The DNA here is from genome assembly GCA_963921515.1 of Calotriton arnoldi. Lineage (NCBI taxonomy): Eukaryota > Metazoa > Chordata > Amphibia > Caudata > Salamandridae > Calotriton > Calotriton arnoldi. The sequence continues at coordinate 1,104 of CAWUFW010018142.1, forward strand.
TGCTCCGATGGAGAGAGAAAGAAAAGGTGAGGAAAAAGATAAAATAATTTTTTTTTTTTAATTTCGGCGAAATTCGTGCTGGGGTCGCGAATCCCACCGAAATTTTTTTTAAAAATGAAGCGCGGACTCCCGCGCTTCATTTAATTGAGGCCCCCGGGTGGGCCAGGTCCCGGGGGAAATTCCAACAAATATATGCGGGGCCCGCAGGGGCCCCCACAGCCCCGGGGACCGCCACCCCCTGGGGCTTGGTTAACATTATGGGCGGGACGGCACTCGGCCCTCCCGCAGCCCCGGGGACCGCCACCCCCCGGGGCTTGCTTAAAATTATGTGCGCGAGGGCACTCGGCCCTCCCGCAGCCCCGGGGACCGCCACACCCCGGGGCTTGGTTAACATTATGTGCGGGAGGGCACTCGGCCCTCCCGCAGCCCCGGGGACCGCCACCCCCCGGTGCTTCGTTTTTAATGTGTGGGGGGCCTCCAAGGCCCCCCAAGCCCTGGGGATCGCCACCCCCGGGGCTTTTTTAAAAACATAAATAAACCTGTGTGGGGGGCTTGAGCCCCCCCAGACGCCCCGGGGACCGCCACCTCCCCGGGGCACTAAAATGCAAACCCCCGAGCCCCGAGGACCACCGACCCCCCTCCTTAAAAAATTAAATAAAAGTGGCAATGCCCCGGGGGATGGGGTCCCCGGGGCCGGAATTGGCCCACACCCACAGGAGCACCATAGTGCTGAAGTTACCTCACCCAGGGGAGCCGGGTGCATAGGTGTCCTTTGGTGTCGGGTCGCGGCGTCGTTCTCAATGGGAGCCAGTGAAGACTTGCTGCTTGCGGCGACAGGAGAAGTGTCCGGTGGAATCCAAGCCTGGATTCGGAAGAAGGAAGACCTGAAAGCAGAGTTGACAGTGTTCAAGGTCACTTGGCAGTGACCCGGGGCAAGGAAGATGAATGCCCACCGTCGTCGACAGATTCAGGTCGTTCGCCGGTGTCTTGACTCTTCGACCACGAGGTCCAGGAGGCATTGAGGACGGCCAGGAGCTGGATTCAGCGTGTCCCACGAAGTCTGCAGCTGACTGCGGTGTCGGCGACCCGATTGGAGCCAACAAGCCTTGGTAGCAGCAAGTCTCGTGGAGGAGAACAAAAAGTCAATGGTGCAGACCAGCAAGGTCTGTGGGACTTACCCAGTGAGGGTAGGTCAGGGCAGGCCAGGAGCAACCAGGGGAGCCCTTTGGCAAGGGATCGCGAAGACGCCTCGGGAGGATTCACTCAACAGGGGCCCACGGTCACGCGGGACAGGGTAGGCCTCTGATTCTGGGAGGAATCTCTGCTGGAGGATGGGACCACACGTGGTCCAAAGCACAAGTTCGTAGAACGTCGTGAAGGGGTTGCACTCGACAATAGTGCACGGTACCCAGGGTCTGCGGTTCCTCGTCACTCGTGGGGTCCACTTGCCTCAGCTTCGCTGGGGACTCACGATGGCCTTGGAGAAGTCAGGAAATCCTCTTCCTGGGATGCAGGGACTTCGGGCTCCGGCGGGAGCGGTGTAGTTTGCGACTGTCGTTGTAGTTTTAGGTGCCTGCCAAGCAGGGAGTCACTCCTTGACTCCAAGGAGATTCTTCAGTCTTCCAGAGGTAGTGGAACGTTGAAGGTCCGGGATTCTTCTGTAGAGCGTCGTCCAGGGAGTATCTAGGTTGCAATGCACAGGTTCCCCTCTTATACTAAAAAGAAGGGAGGGACTAGCTCTATGACCCCACCTATGGGAGGGTCAGGGGAGTGGGTGGCTACACTCACTTCCCTTTGTCCAGTTTCGCGCCAGAGCAGGGGCAGGTAGCCCCTGAGCCGGTTTGAACTGGCATATGCACAGAGGAGCCTTCTGCTCCCCCAGTGCAGGACTTCAAAGCACTCTAGGAGTGCACCCACCCAGCCCCAATACACTAAACACTGTCTGGGAGGTGGCCACACCCCCTTGGGACAGGATATCTATTGTTGGGCTTCCTCCACTGCGAGTGTCGGTCATCAGCAGGAGGGCAGCCCAGTGTCTGTGACTGGTGGCATCCATTTTGTGATGCCAGGGCTCTTTAAGATTCTACCGCGTTTCCACAGTAGGTACATGTCTATCCCTCTAGAAGGGTGGGATCATACTCCCACACCAGTTACTGGTGTGGGGGTATGATTCCAAAGTGTTTGACACCAAACACGACATGTTTTGATGCAGCCATTCCAAAGTTAGCATTTACCGCGAGGATATAATGCACTTAAGAGTATATGGTTTGACTGCATTCACAAACAGCCCCAAAGAATAGACTCCGAGAGCTGCAGAGGGGCCCTGCTCAGGCAGAGGCACCCTCCCACATAGGAACTAAGCACCCTGCCCTCCAGGATTGATAGGGCCTGCCTTAGGGGTGACTGATAAGTCTCAATGTATGTGCAGGAGAGATATAGGGGACCTATATCTCAGTGAGGGGTGCTAGCACTTCCTCACTCAGGCTCCAGTAGCAGGCCTGTGATGTCAGATTTAGTCTGCTTCCCAGGGGTGGCATAATACATGCTTCAGCCCCTGGTAGGCCTGTGAAGTACCTATGCCCTTGGTACCTAAGGTACCATATACTAGGGACTCATAAGGTACCACAGTATCCAATCACTAGTGCACCTAGAGTGCACTCCAAGTCGTTTAGAGAGAACAGAGAGGCTGGGGCCCTGATTGGCAGGGTCCCAGCCAGACTATAGCCAGAAACCAGTGTAAACATCAGAAAACAAGTGGGGGCAACATAAGAGGCAGCTCCTACTCTCCTACACTGAGGTAGAGAGAGACTGACTGGCTGAAAGAGAGAGACTGAATGACAGAGAGAGCCTGACAGAGAGAGAGAGAGACTGACAGAGAGAGAGACTGAGAGAGAGACTGACAGAGAGACTGTCTGACAGAGAGACTGACTGACAGAGAGACTGACAGAGAGAGAGAGAGACTGACAGAGAGAGAGATTGAGAGAGAGAGATTGAGAGAGAGACTGACTGACTGAGAGAGAGAGACTGACTGACAGAAAGACTGACAGGGAGAGAGAGACTGACAGAGAAAGAGACTGAGAGAGAGACTGACTGACAGAGAGACTGACTGACTGACAGAGAGACTGACTGAGAGACTGACTGAGAGAGAGAGAGACTGACAGAGAGAGACTGACAGAGAGAGAGAGAGAGACTGACAGAGAGAGAGAGAGACTGACAGAGAGAGAGACTGACTGAGAGAGAGACTGACTGAGAGAGAGAGACTGACTGACTGAGAGAGAGAGACTGACTGACAGAAAGACTGACAGAGACAGAGAGAGACTGACAGAGAGAGTGACTGAGAGAGAGACTGACTGACTGAGAGAGAGACTGACTGACAGAGAGACTGACTGACTGACAGAGAGACTGACTGAGAGAGAGAGAGAGAGAGAGAGAGAGACTGACAGAGAGAGAGACTGACAGAGAGAGAGAGAGAGACTGACAGAGAGAGAGAGAGAGACTGACTGACAGAGAGACTGACTGAGAGAGAGAGAGACTGACTGAGAGAGAGAGACTGACTGAGAGAGAGAGACTGACTGACTGAGAGAGACTGACTGACAGAGAGACTGACTGACTGAGGGAGAGTGACTGACAGACAGAGAGACTGACTGACAGAGAGAGACTGACTGAGAGAGGGACTGACTGAGAGAGACCGACTGACTGAGATACTGACTGAGACTGACAGAGAGAGAGAGACTGACTGACAGAGAGACTGACTGAATGAGAGTGACTGACAGAGAGAGACTGACTGAGAGAGGCAGAGACTGACTGAGAGAGAGAGAGAGACTGACTGAGAGAGACTGACTGACTGAGAGAGACTGACTGACTAAGAGAGACTGACTGAAAGAGACTGACAGAGAGAGAGACTGACTGACAGAGAGAGAGAGACTGACTGACTGAGACTGACAGAGAGAGACTGACTGACAGAGAGAGACTGACTGACTGAGAGACTGACTGACAGAGACTGACTGACTGAGAGAGAGACTGATTGACTGAGACTGACAGAGAGAGAGAGAGAGAGAGACTGACTGACAGAGAGAGAGAGACTGACTGACTGAGAGACTGACTGACAGAGAGAGAGACTGACTGACTGAGAGAGACTGACTGACTGAGAGAGAGACTGACTGACAGAGAGAGAGACTGACAGAGAGAGAGAGAGACTGACTGACAGAGAGAGAGACTGACTGACTGAGAGAGAGACTGACTGACAGAGAGAGAGACTGACTGAATGAGAGAGACTGACTGACTGAGAGAGACTGACTGACTGAGAGACTGACTGACTGAGAGAGAGACTGATTGACTGAGACTGACAGAGAGAGAGAGAGACTGACTGACAGAGAGAGAGAGACTGACTGACAGAGAGACTGACTGATAGAGAGAGAGACTGACTGACTGAGAGAGACTGACTGACAAAGAGAGACTGACTGACAGAGAGAGAGACTGGCTGACTGAGAGAGAGACTGACTGATGGAGAGAGACTGACAGACCGAGAGAGACTGACTGACTGAGAGAGACTGACTGACTGAGAGAGAGACTGACTGACAGAGAGACACTGACTGACAGGGAGAGAGACTGACTGACTGAGAGAGAGACTGACTGACTGAGACTGACAAAGAGAGAGAGAGACTGACTGACAGAGAGAGAGACTGACTGACTGAGAGAGACTGACTGAGAGAGAGACTGACTAACTGAGAGAGACTGACTGGCTGAGAGAGACTGACTGAGAGAGAGACTGACTGACAGAGAGAGACTGACAGAGAGAGAGACTGACAGAGAGAGAGAGACTGACTGAGAGAGAGACTGACTGACAGTGAGAGACTGACAGAGAGAGAGAGACTGACAGAGAGAGATACTGACAGAGAGAGAGACTGACAGAGAGAGAGAGACTGACAGAGAGAGAGACTGACTGACAGAGAGAGACTGACAGAGAGAGAGACTGACTGACTGACTGACTGAGACTGACAGAGAGAGAGACTGACTAACTGAGAGAGAGACAGACTAAGACTGACAGAGAGAGAGAGACTGACTGACAGAGAAAGACTGACTGACTGAGAGAGAGACTGACTGACTGAGAGAGACTGACTGACTCAGAGAGACTGACTGACTCAGAGAGACTGACTGACTCAGAGAGACTGACTGAGAGAGAGACTGACTGACAGAGATACTGACTGACTGAGAGAGAGACTGACTGACAGAGAGAGAGACTGACTGACTGAGAGAGACTGACTGACTGAGAGAGACTGACTGACTGAGAGACTGACTGACTGAGAGAGAGACTGACTGACAGAGAGTTAGACTGACTGACAGAGAGAGAGACTGACTGAGAGAGACTGACTGACAGAGAGAGAGAGAGAGAGAGAGAGAGAGAGAGACTACAGAGAGACAGAGAGACTGACTGACAGAGAGAGACTGACTGACAGAGAGACTGACAGAGAGAGAGAGGCTGACAGAGAGAGAGACTGAGAGAAAGACTGACTGACTGAGAGAGAGACTGACTGACAGAGAGAGACTGACTGACAGAGAGACTGACTGAGAGAGAGAGAGAGACTAACAGAGAGAGAGAGTCTGACAGAGAGAGAGAGATTATTCTAAACTGGTGTGAAGTACTTTGTTGTGTTTTCACTGTGTTACTGTGTGCATTTGTGTGTGCACAAACACTTTACACATTGCATCTCTAGTTTGGCTTGAGTGCTCTGAGACAAGCTACCCGAAGGTGAGCACAGGTAAACTTAGTGTGTACTACACTTACCCTGACTAGAGTGTGGGTCTCTACTTGGACAGGGTGTGAACCACTGACAACTGGATACCCCATTTCTAACAGTGCCTCTCCCCTGACTAGCCTTTTTGTGTTTTTCACATGAGTAGGTGTGTGAGTAGGAATGCTGCCAACACGAAATGAGTAACAAAAGCAGCCAACACCATTGTACAGTCACAAAGAACATCACCTCAATAACACCCACACATGTTCTGGATGGGTGTGGCTGCTGCTCCTTACTTTAGAGGAAGTAACAAGAAGAAATTAAGATATATCTCCTCGTTTCACCTGTCTCGCAAACCCTGGTTCCAAGTGTTTGGGCAGGATTGTTTTAGTGCAGGAAGATATACCTTCCTGCACGAGAAACAATCATTAGAAGTGTATTCCTCTTTCTTAGAATGCAGCAGACAAGGAAAGAGGAAGTAACGAAGAGAATAAAGAGAAAAATAAGTCTTTTGTAAGTCTGAGTTTGCGTCAAAATTCAAGGCTAGATGCCAGGGAATGTCCATGCTCCATCCATGTAAAGCCCACCTGACATAAGGTAATGCAAGGCAGGACTATGCGCTTCATTGCGTTACTTTGTATTTACTAAGCCATGCAAAGCCACACAAAGTGGCTTTGCATGACTTTGTTAATGCCAAAAATGATTTTGTGTCAAGGCTGTTCCAGAAACAAAATTCATCCAAGAGGTATAATCATAGTAAATCTGCACCTAATTTTTGCATCTTTTCCTGCAACCACTTTTTTTTCAGAATTTTGCTTTTCTGAATCTGTGTTTCCATTTTCAAATGGAAAAAATCGGTCTGCCTTAGTAAAAATATATTTTGTATGGCTGTTAATGTGCGCATGTTCATAGCTAAAAAGACAGGAGGATGCTTGACAGATAAGAGGATCCTGCATAAACAATGCATCAAAATTGTTGGATAAAACTGGTTAATGCTCTCTCTTGAGCTAAATTTCTTCGAAAACACACTTCATTTAAAAATGTTCATCTTCATGTCACAAAGACTCACATATCAAGGCTTCTTTTGCCACTACTATCACAACTACTTTTTATTGCAATTACAATAACTTCCGCTTGACCAGGGGTGGTTCCTGCCTTAGGGCGTTGACCAACTCATATTTTGCCCCTCCTATTACATGTGAATATATAAATAAACGTAATAATTGAAACTTTAAAAAAAGTTCTATATTTTATTCTGCCCGCGTCTGCGGCAGTCAGCCTTAAGCCAAGGGCCATTTCTGTCGGTTGCTCTGAAGGGAGTGGATCTTCAATTTGATAGACACCAGTATACTGGTGGCAACGAGCACATGGCACCTTGGCCTGCAAGGTGCGCATGTTGGGTTGGACGGCTGCTTTTCTCCAGCCAGCCCGACATGCGCACTAGAGAGCTCTCTCCACCTGCATTTAGGGAGCGGGGGTTAATCAAAGCTGCAGCCCCCAGTCTCCTAATGGGCGGTGAGTTTACTTGCTCAAGCCAATCCTGGCACTGCTCTCATGCTCTGTAACAGAAAGGGAACAGCATCTGGATTGGCTGAGACTCCTGACTCCAATCCTTGTGTGATCATCACTACGTTGAGTAGATGTCAGCCGGCACAGATCCCCTTATGAAGTAGAGTTGAGGGCATATGCATGGGTCCAGCCCAAACTGTCAAACCAGGTCCTCCTTGAACTGTCACACAAGCAACCCAGGAGCAATTTTACCCTAGTTATGGGCTCATCAGCTGGGTACAGCTTGGTTCCAGTGACAAAGGAGCGTGGGCCCCACTTCTGGGCATGCTCATGCCACTTAGGGCACTACATGAAACACACGAAAGGGGAGGGGAGGCCGTTTGCAACAAGTCTAACCACTGTCTCAGGGTAACACTTCAATCCATTGTTCTTTTGCTCACCATGCTACCTTAGTTTGGACCCAGCCATATAAAAATCAGTCTTGACCCTGCTTCTCATGGGAACATTCTAGCCAAGCCAGGTCCTCCCTGAACCTTAACACAAGTGAGCCATAGAGGACATGGCTTGGCAGTTCCAGATGGACTGTTCCCATAAGGAATAGGATCATGACTGAGTTGCATATGGCTGAGTCTAAACTGAGGTGGCAGGGTGAGCAACAGACTGAGGAGTTGAAATGCTACTCCTAGCTGTTGCCAGTGGTTAGATGTATTGCAAGCAGTCTTCCATCACCTTTTGTGTGTTTCAATTTTAGGACACCATATCATTTCTCCATCACTGTTCCAACCCTCATGAACAGCATTTTGGAACAATGCAATATGACAAAACCCTTCTTCCACTGATCAGAGCTCTTTTTTCGACCCAGAGGTGTAGCTATGATAATGGGCAAACCCTCCCTTGTGGTCATTCCAAACCAGTTCTGGGGCAGCTGCCCACCCCCCAACACTGGGTTTGGAGCAAAGGTGGCTAGAGATGCAAAGGAAGAAGGCAGGCCTGGTGTCAGTTTCATCCGCTTGTGTCAGGGGAAGCTTTATTGAAGTGTAATTAGTCCAGGAGCACAGCCACCAGGTCATTCTGTTATGGGAAGGCCAGCACCTGCCCACACCCAAGCCCTTTCTCCATTGTCTTGGAAAAATACACATCTCACCACAGGGGAGCCTTCCAGCATATAGGTGACAATTGGAGGATACAAGCTTTAGGCACTCAAATGGTAACTTTTTAATTTGACAAGTTGCTTCATAGTTAGACAAAATGTGTTCACACCATTAAATGGCATTTTGAATAACTATTTAAATGAGTCTTTGAAATGTTTCTCTAGCTGCCAGCAATCTGAATTTAGCATTTACTAAACGTAATGTAACCCAATGATTTCCTATCGAAGCAGTCAGCCTTGCTACAGCGAAAATGGTTTTGGGGGATAATTCACTGTAAGGACATGTTCAACATTAACTTCCAAATGTCCTACTTTGAAACATCATGTACCCTGCCTTAAAGGCCTGTTTAGGGGTGGCTTATTAATTTTTAAAAGAAGGTTTAGGCCAGTCAAAAAGGTTTACTTTAACAGGTTGAATTGGAAGTTTAAAACTCCGATTACCTGGGTGCAGCTAACATGATGTGCATGCCTGCCCATCATTGGCAAAACACAATGCTTGTTGATGTGAAAAATAAGAAAGCCTTGAGAGGTCATTATTTGGGTTGGGCGGAACTGATGGAGTTTCACTCCATGGAATTTCGCAGAGTTACCTACAAACTCAGTGAGATTTCTTGAGGTTCTACAAGCGGCGGAATTTCGATATGTTGCGCTGCTCGTGCTGATTTTTAGCACCCGGAGCTTGCCCCACATTGTAAAATCAGTGCGAACGGCACACTGCGGCACACCATAGGATACTGCTTATTTCTGCAGCTCGAGTGGATTTTCTACTTCAGCGTCAGCTTTCTCCACGCAAGAGGCAGTTTTCTCAATGCGAGCGTAATGATCTGCCACGACCGCTCGTGCTGAGAAATCTCGCTGAGAGGCACGCTTGCGCTCGATTTTCTCGCTCGGCAATTTATTGTTGGGGAACAGCGCATGAAAAAAAACTCAGCGGTTAGCTCGAGTTTTTCCGCAACTCCGTCCTCAAAACGGAGCGCGGAGTGGGCGAAACTCCGCTGGTGGAACAGAGTTTACCGCCCACCCGTAGTAATTACATGTATTTCTTTGTTCAGTGTTTGTGTGGCCAGGTGCACCGCCTACTCATACCAAATTGCTTAGTCATCCGGCACTGATATCTGAAAGGTCTTGTAATGTCACATTTTTCATACGAGACTTCAAATAGTGTCCTGTATTTTTGGGTGGTTACAGGGGAGCTGTTATTGTAGTCTTTCATTTTTGTCCACGTTTTACTGGTCAATCGTAGTTTTATTTTTTTTAAACTTTTCCATTTGAAAAAATCTGGTCACTATGTAGACCATGTTTGCCTATTTGTTTGCTTATGTGGTCAAACACCTCTTATTGCAGGATCAGATGGTTTTACGATTCCAGTGCCTATTGAGGTGCACTTAATATGGCACTACTTCACATGCAAATAATGTGCATCCTCAGATTCCATGCAATCTCTAAAAGACTTTTCCCACTGTATTTCTTCTATCGTGCATGAAAAATTTACCTTGACTGTACAGTTTTGGTTGTTCCCTCTAATTTCTTTCCTGAGAATGACCCTCTCCTTGCCTTTTGTCCTCTGCATACCTTCTCTTTCTGAGTATAGTCCACCCTAAGTCACATGACTGTTTCTCTTAAATTCTATCATTATATAACTAATAATTGCCCACAACTAATTGCATAGATCGCAGTCTCTCCTTCTATGAAACTACATCCCTGCACCCTAACAATACCTAATCTTCTCCAGTGTATCTATTTATCCCACCAACCATTTGCATGAGCTCACAAAAGCTCTAAGTCCAGCCAGGTCAACTTGATCACCTCCTCCTGCTTCCACACTCTCAAACTCCTCAGGAAAATTTTCAGAAGGCTTCCGCTTAACACCCATCAAGCCCTCCCTTATCACCAGCAAGCTGGACTGTGGTAATGCACTTTACATTAGAATCTCCAAACAACTCACCAAGAGACTCCAGGTCATCCAGAACGTACCAGTCAGATACATACTCAACTTCCCAGCCACACCCACAAATCCTTGCACCTCAAAGATGTTCATTTTCTCACTATTCACAAACATGCCCTTTTCAAACTACTTACATGCAAGCATACAAAGCACTGCACAACCAAGGATCTTCCTATCTAAACAGCCACATCACCAGACATCTCTAGTCTGCCTGCCTACTGCTCGCCCATTTTCCCGGCATCCAAAGGGCCGGAGCCGCCAGCGATGCTTTCTCATACCTGGCTCCTAAAGCCTGCAGCACCCTCTCCTTGAACATTAGAGTCACCAGCTCAGTGCCTGAATTTTTTTTTTTTAAACTGAAAAACAGGCTCTTTAAAGAGGCCCCGCCAGTGCAGCACCCTCTTCTCCAGGAGGAAGGCTACCCTCACCGGTGACATGCGCACACTACAAATACACCTAGCATACCATAACATAGCCCCCAATAACTCTTGTTAATTTAGCCTACTAATTACATTGAGAAGTTGAAACTAGTTCCAATAATCACCAATAATCAATAACCATTACATTAACCACTATCCTTGGGTTCCGGAGTAGCGTGCGACTCGCCGTAAAGCACTTCAATGCATTGTCAAGGGCAATTACAATTTCTCGCTCTAAATCTCTTCCTCTGCCTACCTCTGTCTCTTACAATGTCTCACTACCTAGTGTCACCTTAAGGATTTATAGGGTCCAAGGCAAAACATATTTCACCAGTTTTGTGGGACCCCTTTAAAGTTTACAATAATTTAGTATTGTTTGGCATCAAGCGGGATTGAATTATTAGGACATAGATAATAAATCTCAAAGTTGTTCCACACTTGGACACTGAAAATATATTTTGCCCAGGCCCCCCAAAATCCATCAGATGACACTGCCAACTCATCTCTCCAAAGATAAACACACAACATGGAGCAAGAGCGTAGCAAACCTTGAGGTCAGATTTATAAAGCCACGCAAGGCCACTTTGCATGGCCTTGTGTGGTTCCATAAATCTGGAGTAAGGCAACGCAGCGCAAATTATGGCATTGCCTCACTCTGACCTAAGAAGGCATTCTTTGGGCATTACATGGGTGTTCCCACACAACTCCCATCGTTTTTGACGCATTCCCAAAATTTTCAAAAACTAGAAATCCTGGGAATGCGCCAAAAAGATGCACCTTCCCAGGGGAGGTGTAACAAGGAGTAAAATTTCTATTTCTCCTCATTACTTCTACTTTCTATGTGTACTGAATTCTGCAGCACACATAGAAAGAGGAATATGCCTCCCAGGATTGTTTTTGTGCAGGAATGTCTCCCTTCATGCACGAAAACAATCCAACATGCAACGCAGGCACCCTTGCACGATGGTGCAAGGGTGCCTGTGTTGCGCTAAGCAGCACATTGTGCATCAGTGCATGGGAAAGGACAGGAATGTGTTGTATCAATCAATCAATCAATCAATCATGTCACTTATAAAGCGCACTACATACCCGCGAGGGTCTCAAGGCGCTGGGGGAAGAGGGGGGTGGTGCTGCTACTGATCGAAGAGCCAGGTCTTGAGGAGTCTTCTGAAGGCCAGTAGGTCTTGGGTCTGTCGGAGGTTGGTGGGGAGGGTGTTCCAGGTCTTGGCGGCGAGGTGGGAGAAGGATCTGCCGCCGGCGGTCGTTTTCCGGATGCGGGGGACTGTGGCGAGGGCGAGGCTGGTCGAGCGGAGCTGGCGGGTGGGGGTGTAGAAGCTGAGTCGTCTGTTGAGGTAGGCTGGTCCGGAGTTGTGGAGTGCTTTGTGTGCGTGGGTGAGGAGCTTGAAGGTTATCCTCTTGTTGACAGGGAGCCAGTGCAGGTCTCTCAGGTGGGGTGTAATGTGGCTGCGTCGGGGGATGTCGAGGATAAGACGTGCAGAGGCGTTCTGGATGCGTTGCAGCCGTCTCAGGAGCTTAGCCGTCGTTCCTGCGTAGAGGGCGTTTCCGTAGTCCAGCCTGCTGGGTGACGAGGGCCTGGGTGACTGTTTTTCTTGTTTCGGTGGGGATCCACTTGAAGATCCTGCGGAGCATTCGGAGGATGTTGAAGCAGGATGAGGAAACGGCGTTGACCTGCTTAGTCATGGAGAGGGTGACCCCTAGGTTGCGTACGTGGTCGGTGGGTGGCGGGGCTGTTCCCAGTGATGTTGGCCACCAGGAGTCGTCCCAGGCTGAAGGGTTGGAACCAAGGATGAGGACCTCCGTCTTGTCCGAGTTCAGCTTCAGGCGGCTGGTCCTCATCCATTCGGCGACGGCCTTCATTCCTTCGTGGAGGTGGGCTTTGGCGGTGTGAGGGTCTTTGGTGAGGGAGAGGATCAGCTGGGTGTCGTCGGCGTAGGAGATGATGTTGAGGTTGTGCTGTTGGGCGACGTGGGCGAGGGTGCCATGTAGATGTTGAACAGCGTTGGGCTGAGGGAGGAGCCTTGGGGTACGCCGCAGATGATCTTGGTGGCCTTGGATCGGAAGGGGGCGAGGCGGACGCTTTGTGTTCTGCCGGAAAGGAAGGATGTGGTCCAGTCCAGGGCCTTCTCTTGGATCCCGGCGTCGTGAAGGCGTGTTCGTAGTGTGTGGTGGCAGACTGTGTCGAAGGCGGCTGATAGGTCCAGGAGGATGAGGGCTGCTGTTTCTCCGTTGTCTAGCAGGGTCCTGATGTCATCGGTGGCGGCGATGAGGGCGATTTCGGTGCTGTGGTTGCTGCGGAAGCCGGACTGAGAAGGGTCCAGGATGTTGTTCTCCTCGAGGTAGCGGGTCAGTTGTTTGTTGACGATTTTCTCGGTGACCTTCGCGGGGAACGGGAGCAGAGAGATGGGTCGGAAGTTCTTGAGGTCCTTGGGGTCTGCCTTGGGTTTCTTGAGTAAGGCGGTGATCTCGGCGTGCTTCCAGCTTTCCGGGAAGGTTGCTGTCTCGAAGGAGATGTTGATTATTTTCCGGAGATGGGGCGCGATGGCTGTACTGGCTTTGTTGAAGATGTGGTGAGGGCACGGGTCTAGCGGTGAACCGGAGTGGATGGTGTTCATGATCTCGCTGGTGTCCTCGTCGTTGATGTTGGTCCAGGAGAGCAGGCGGTTGGTGGTTGTGGGGGCAGTGGTCTCGGTGGTTGCCGGGGCGGTCGTGGTGTTGAAGCTGTCGTGGATGTCGGTGATTTTGCGGTGGAAGAAGGTGGCCAGTGAGTCGCACAGGTCTCGCGACGGCTGGATGTCGTTGGTGTTGGAGCTGGGGTTGGAGAGTTCCTTCACGATGTTGAAGAGCTCTTTGCTGTTGTGTGCGTTGTTGTCTAGGCGGTCTTTGAGTGAGGCCCTTTTGGCAGATCTGATGAGGTGATGGTGACTGCGGGTGGCGCTCTTGTGGGCGGCGTAGCTGTCCGCTGTCCGTTCGTGGAGCCAGATCTTCTCCAGTTTTTGGCATGTTCGTTTGGAGGCCTGGAGGTCTTCGGTGAACCAGGTGGCTCTCTTGCTGGTGTGGCTGTTGGGCGGATTCTTGAGCGGGGCGAGGGTGTTGGCGCAGTCGTCGATCCACTGTCTGAGGTTGCGGGCGGCGGTGTCGGGGTCGGAGGGTTCGGCGGGTGGGCTCAGGGCGAGGGTTGTGGTTAGCTGGTCTTCCGTGACTCTGCTCCAGCAGCGGCGAGGCATTTGTTCGGTGCGGTGGTGCGTTGTGGGCTTCCTGTAGGTGAAGTGGATGCAGTGGTGGTCAGTCCAGTGGGGTTCGGAGGTGTGGTTGAAGGAGACGTGTGGGCTTGCGGAAAAGATGGAGTCGAGCGTGTGGCCGGCGGCGTGGGTGGGTGTAGTCACGAGCTGTCTGAGTCCGAGGGTGGCGAGGTTGCCGATCAGGGTGGTGGAGTTGGTGTCCTTGTTGTTCTCGAGGTGGAAGTTCAGGTCCCCGAGGAGGATGTAGTCCGTGGAGGCGATGGCGTGTGTGCTGACGGAGTCAGCGATGGAATCGCTGAACTGTGGTCGGGGTCCGGGGGTCTGTAGATGAGGGTTCCTCTGAGGGTGGTGTTGGGATCGGTATGGATCTGGAAGTGCATGTGTTCGGCGGTGCTGAGGGTGTCGTCGGTGTTGGTTGAGACTCTGAGGGTGTTCCTGTGGACGATGGCGATGCCTCCTCCGACTCCGTTGGTGCGGTCCCTGCGGGTGATCTTGTATCCGTCCGGGATGGCAATGGCGATGTCGGGGGCTGAAGCGGGATTCAGCCAGGTCTCCGTCAGGAATGCGACGTCTGGGGAGGTTGAGTCGAGAAGGTCCCAGAGTTCGATGGCGTGTTTGCGGGCGGAGCGGGTGTTGAGGAGGATGCATCTGAGGTAGTTGGGTTCTTTCCTGGGCGGTGGTTTGGCGGGGCGGGTGCTGGCGAAGCTGCAGTTCCGGCAGGTGAAGGGCCCTTGGGTGCGCTTCGGGTGGCCTGGTAGCAGGCGTGATCTTTTCCGGGGTTGAGTGCGTGGAGGGTGCTGGCGTCGTATCGGCGTCTGTTGATGTGGCGGGCGCGGGGGATGCCCGGACCAGGGGGTCTGGCGCTGGGCGCGGTCACAGCGCGGACGGGCGCAGACGGGCTTGCCTTAGGCGCGCCTTTGGGCTGCGCACGTCCGCTGCGCGGCCGCACAGCGGCCGCCATAAATGGGGAGGTGGGAGGGAGGAGCAGGGAATGGGGCAGCGAATGGGCAGTGAGGGGGCGGGGCCGCAGGGGCGCAGCGGCGGGAAACAGGCACAGAAGGGAAAACGAGCACAATCAGGGCATCAAGGGGGCACAGAAAGGACAAAAACGAGCACAATCAGGGGCAGCAAGGGGGCACAGAAAGGAAAAAACTAGCACAATGAGGGGCAGCAAGGGGGCACAGAAAGGAAAAACGAGCACAATCAAGGGCAGCAAGGGGGCACAGAAAGGAAAAAACGAGCACAATCAGGGGCAGCAAGGGGGCACAGAAAGGAAAAACGAGCACAATCAGGGGCAGCAAGGGGGCACAGAAAGGAAAAAAACCGAGCACAATCAGGGGCAGCAAGGGGGCACAGAAAGGAAAAAACTAGCACAATGAGGGGCAGCAAGGGGGCACAGAAAGGAAAAACGAGCACAATCAGGGGCAGCAAGGGGGGCACAGAAAGGAAAAACGAGCACAATCAGGGGCAGCAAGGGGGCACAGAAAGGAAAAACGAGCACAATCAGGGGCAGCAAGGGGGGCACAGAAAGGAAAAAACGAGCACAATCAGGGGCAGCAAGGGGGGCACAGAAAGGAAAAAAACGAGCACAATCAGGGGCAGCAAGGGGGGCACAGAAAGGAAAAAACGAGCACAATCAGGGGCAGCAAGGGGGCACAGAAAGGAAAAACGAGCACAATCAGGGGCAGCAGCAGGGCACACAGACGGAGCTGTGTGGTGGGGGAGCGACCTACCAGTCAAGGTCAGGGGTCGCTCTCTTGTATTCCATTAAATACAGTGCATTCCTGCCCTTTCCCTTTGACACAGCGCAGCTCAGCAAGGTGACTTGCTGCTCTGTGCCACTTCCTCGTAAATATACCCCTAGGTGCCTGTGAATGTTTGCGCTGATGCATGTCACTGATGGAACACACTAACCTGTGAGTGGTGAACTAGTTCCGTAGGAGGATGCAGACCCATCCTGCCTTCACCCACAGTGGGTACCTGTCTCAAGTTCCGGTACTGCCTTCCTGTTTCACCACAAGAATAGCACCAGATTAAGTGACCTCCTTGTTTGTCCACCACAGGACAGGTGAGTAAGCCTCAGATTGAACACATGGGCACAGTACCTGGCTGTGTTGTTCTTTGTGAATCCACCTTAACACACTGCAGTGCTGAGGAGCGGGTCGATGATGGGCTGCCAGATGCTGCAGAGGCTAACAGACTGGGGCACCCAGTGCAGGGTGTCACAGCTGGTTATGACAGTGCAGCTGTCCCTGCAGGATTGCTGCTTGTGAGAAGTTGGCCTGGTATATGCTGTCCACTAATTATAGTGGGCACCTTGCACCAGTCCAAACAACCCCTTATTGGAGATAGGTTAAAGACAACCTTATTGAAAGCTATCCTAGTGGTAGCTATGGAGAGCAGCCTTCAGGCTAAGTCTTGAAGGAATGTAAAGCAGCTTGTTTTACCAGTCTATAATCTCTTGAGTGACCAAATGAAAGAGCACCACACCAGGTATATATTCAAAATATATGTATTTATTGCTAAACACACCCCTCTAGTCTCTTTATGAGGCTAGAGTTCGAAGTACATAAGTTAGAAGTTATTTAAACACAGTAATAGCACAAATACACGTTTGGGCCCTAGGGGCGTACCAAACCATATACCAATAAAGTGGTATAAGAACCACGACTGAACTAGACACTAGGCCTAGAGCCTCTAGAAGTGCTTGGACCACAAGGAACCACCCAAGGTAGTGACACAGGGGACCCACGGGGGACGCGTGCAGTGTAAATACACAACCGCGATACGCCGTTGACTTCTATGGAGAAAGTCGTGATCAGGAAATTAAAGAAAAGGGACACTTAAAGGAGGACTTGGAGCAAACCCTTTGAGAACTAGTACTTTGAAGAGTCTCTACCCACGGGAGCACCGGAGTACTCGTGTTACCTCACCCAGGGAAGCCGGGTGCATAGGTGCCTTTCGGGGTCGGGTTTCGTCGTCGATTTGAATGGCGATCTGCTGCAAAGTGCTGCTGGCGACCAAGTGGAAAGTGTCCGGGTGGATCCAAGAGTGGATCGGAGATCTGAAGAACCTGAAAGCAGAGGGGACAGAGTCTGGGTCACTAGCCAGTGACCAGGAAGGCGATGGACAGATGCCCACCGATGTCGAGTGCTTCAGGTGCATTGACGGTCGTCTTGACTCTTCAGCCACGAGG
The DNA here is from genome assembly GCA_963921515.1 of Calotriton arnoldi. Taxonomy (NCBI): domain Eukaryota; kingdom Metazoa; phylum Chordata; class Amphibia; order Caudata; family Salamandridae; genus Calotriton; species Calotriton arnoldi. Next base: position 18,318 of record CAWUFW010018142.1, read on the forward strand.
TCCAGGAGGCGTTGTCGGCGACCAGGAGCAGGATTCGGGCTGGTACACGATGTCTGTCGAGTGCTGAGGTGTCGGCGACCGGATTGGACCCAACAAGCCTTGGCAACGGCAAGTCTTGATGAAGATGAAGATCGTCGATGGTGCAGACCAGCAAGGTCTGGGGAACTCACCCAGCAAGGGTAAGTGAGGGCAGGCCTGGAGCAACCAGGATGCCCAAGAAGAAAAAGATTGGCCTTCGTGAAGGGCTACTAGCCAATGGGCTAGAGACCGCGAAGGAGCCTCGAGACGTTGCACGTGGATCTGGCTCACAGGACACTCGTGGAGTGGAGGCCAGTGATCTTCGGTGCAGTTGGTGCTGGAGGCTAGGGCTACTCGGAGCCCAAAGCACGACTTCGTGGGAGACCCAGAAGAGGATGCACTTGCAAATGTGCTCGGTGTCCAGGGGTCACGGTCTCACGTCACCCACGATAGCTACGGGCCTCAGCTTTGCTGGGGACTCAGGGTAGCCTCGGGAAGTCTGAGAATCCACCTCTGGTGATGCGAAGACTTCGGCGTCCGACGGGAGCTTCAGAAATGCAGACCAGACAGATGCGTCTTTGGTGCCTGCCAAGCAGGGAGTCACTCCTTGACCCCAAGGGAGATTCTTCTGTCCTCTAATCTTGAGTAGAGCGTCGAAGGTCCAGGATTCTGTTTCAGAGTTTCATCCAGGGATAATCTAAAGTCCTAAGGACTGGGTTCCTATACTTATACCAAGTTTAGGGGTTGGACTACTCTGTGGCCCCACCTATGGGTGGGTCAGGGCAGAGGGGTGGCTACACCCTTTCCCTTTGTCCAGTTCGCGCCAAAGCAGGGGCTGCAAGCCCCTGATCCGGTTTGAACTGGGGTATGCACAGGGACACCAAGTGTGCCCCCAGTGCAGGACTTCAAAGCACCCGAAAGTGCTCCCGCCCAGCCCCAATACACATTATCCTGTCTGGGGAGGTGGTCACACCTCCCTGGGACAGGAAACCTATTGTCCAGGCCTCCCCTGCCGGAGTTTCGTCCAGCAGCAGGAGGCCAGACTCGTGTCTGTGGCAGCAGCATCCATTTTGTGATGCCAGGGCTTTGGAAAGAAGTTACCGGGCTAGCCAGAGTTAACATGTCTTTCCCTCTAGAAGGGTGGAATGCTACCCCGCTGCCAGAATTGGCGGGGGGTAGTATTCCAAGATGTTTGACACCAAACACGACATGTTTAGGTGCAGCCATTCCAAAGTTAGCATTTAACGCGAGGTTATAATGCGCTTAAGAGTATATGGTCAGGCTGCACTACAAACAGCATCAGAGAAGGGTCTCCGAACGCTGCAGAGGGCGCCCTGCTCATGCAGGGGCACCCTCTCACATAGGAACCATGCACTCTGCCTTCAGGATTGATAAGGCCTGCCTTAGGAGTGACTTATAGGTTTATATGTGTGTATGTATTTAGTGATATAGGTAACCTATATCACAGTAAGGGGTGCATGCACCACATTACCCAGGCTGCAGTAGCAGACCTGTGGTGTCAGTTTGGATGGCCTTCCAGGGGTGGCATAATACATGCTGCAGCCCCTGGTAGGCCTCTGAGGTACCTATGCCCTTGGTACATAGTATACCATATACTAGGGACTTATAAGGGCACTCCAGATTCCAATCAGTGATGTGCCTAAGGCACATGGAAACCATTTTAGAGAGGAAGCAGCTAGGCTGGGGTTCTGATTAGCAGGGCCCCAGCCAGACTAATGTCGAAAAACAGTGAAGCATCAGCAAAAGTGGGGGTACCCATGTGAAGCAGATCCTACTCTCCTACACAACCCCCCAAACGTAGGGACATTAAACTAACCTTGCCCAGTTAAGTCTTCCTGTTCTAAGTGGAAGTACCTAGAGAGTCCATCTGCATTGGCATGGTTACTCCCAGGTCTATGTTCCACTGTAAAGTCCATCCCCTGTAGGGAAATGGACCACCTAAGCAGTTTGGGGTTTTCACCCTTCATTTGTTTTAGCCATAAGAGGGGCTTATGGTCTGTCTGAACCAGGAAGTGTGTACCAAACAAGTATGGCCTCAACTTCTTCAGAGCCCAGACCACAGCAAAGGCCTCCCTCTCTATGGCTGACCAACGTTTCTCTCTAGGGGTCAGCCTTCTGCTAATGAAAGCTACTGGCTGATCCTGACCTTCTTCATTCAATTGTGACAGTACAGCCCCTACCCCCAATTCAGATGCATCAGTTTGAACAATGAACTTCTTGGAGTAATCAGGACTCTGTAGAATGGGAGCAGTGCACATGGCCTGCTTCAGGTCATCAAATGCCTTTTGACAGCTAGCTGTCCACTGAACCTTTTTGGGCATTTTCTTAGAAGTTAAGTCATTCAGGGGTGTCACTATTGATCCATACCCCTTGACAAATCTCCTATAGTACCCAGTCAGGCCTAAGAAGGCTCTCACCTGAGTCTGGGTAGTTGGAGCAGTCCAGTCCATGATAGTCTGGATCTTGCTCTGCAGAGGTTGAACCTGGCCTCCACCCACAAGGTGGCCCAGGTACACAACCTGACTCTGCCCTATCTGGCACTTAGTGGCCTTGATAGTCAGGCCTGCCTTTTGCAGGGCCTGTAAAACATTCCTGAGGTGGACCAGGTGATCCTCCCAGGTGGAGCTAAAGACAGCAATATCATCTAGATATGCTGCACTATAGGCTTCCAGACCTGTGAGAACTGTATTCACCAACCTCTGGAAAGTGGCAGGTGCATTCTTCAGACCAAAGGGCATTACCACAAATTGATAATGCCCACTAGGGGTTGAGAATGCTGTTTTGGGCTTTGCAGTATCAGCTAGTCTGATCTGCCAGTAGCCAGCTGTCAAGTCAAATGTGCTGAGATATTTGGCTGAGGCCAAAGTATCTATGAGCTCATCTGCCCTTGGTATTGGATGGGCATCAGTCCTAGTGACTGCATTGAGACCCCTGTAGTCCACACAAAACCTCATCTCTCTTTTCCACCACTGGTGTGAGGTTTTGGTACAAGGACCACTGGACTAGCCCAAGGGCTATCTGAGGGTTCAATAACTCCCAACTCCAACATTTTCTGGACTTCAGTCCTGATACAGTCCCTGACATGGTCAGGTTGCCTATAAATCTTATTTTTAATAGGCAGACTGTCCCCAGTGTCCACTTCATGAGTGCACCAGGTGGTCTGACTGGGTGTCAGTGAAAACATATGTCTAAACTGATTGAGCACCTGTCTACAATCAGTTTGTTGCTGGGTAGTGAGGCTGCCTGCCAAGGCTACACCATCTACTGACCCATCGTCAGGGTTCTGTGAGAGCAGGTCAGGAGTGGGTCACTCTCTTCCTCCTGCCCTTCATCAGTAGCCATGAGCAAGCCCATGTCTGCCCTGTCCACATATGGTTTTAACCTGTTGACATGGAGAACCCTGTGGGGACTCCTGGGTGTTCCTAGGTCTACTAAGTAGGTAACCTCACCCTTCTGCTCAACAATAGTGTGGGGTCCACTCCATTTGTCTTGGAGAGCTGCTGGGGCCACTGGCTCCAACACCCACACCTTCTGTCCTGGCTGGTAAACAGTCAGAACAGCCTTTTGGTCATGCCAGGCCTTTTGAAGTTCCTGGCTAGCCTCAAGGTTTTTGGTTGCCTTTTTCATATACTCAGCCATCCGGGAGCGGAGACCAAGTACATAGTCCACTATGTCTTGCTTTGGGGGCTTGAGAGGTAACTCCCATCCTTCCTTCACCAAGCACAGTGGACCCCTCACAGGGTGGCCAAACAGAAGTTCAAAAGGGCTGTAACCAACCCCCTTCTGAGGCACCTCCCTATATGCAAATAAAAGGCAGGGCAAGAGTATGTCCCATCTTCGCCTAAGCTTTTCTGGGAGCCCTTTAATCATGCCCTTCAAGGTTTTGTTGAATCTCTCAACTAAACCATTGCATTGTGGGTGATAGGGTGTGGTGAACTTATAAGTCACTCCACACTCCTTCCACATTGCTTTTAAGTACCCAGACATGAAGTTAGCACCCCTGTCTGATACTACCTCCTTAGGAAAGCCCACTCTTGAGAAAATTCCCAGGAGGGCCCTTGCCACCACAGGTGCTGTAGTGGTCCTGAGGGGAATAGCTTCTGGGTACCTGGTGGCATGATCCACTACCACCAGGATAAACCTGTGCCCAGATGCTGTTTGGGGATCCATGGGACCAACAATGTCAATCCCTACCCTTTCAAAGGGCACCCCCACCACAGGTAGTGGTATCAGGGGGCCTTTGTAGTGCCACCTGCCTTGCCACTGGCCTGGCAGGTTACACAGGAGCGACAAAACTCCTTGGTGTCTTCAGACATGTGGGGCCAGTGAAAGTGAGGGACAATTCTGTCCCAAGTCTTGTTCTGGCCCAGGTGACCTGCCAAGGGAATATCATGGGCTAGGGTCAATAGGAAGCCCCTGAACTTCAGAGGTATAACCAACCTCCTGGTAGCACCAGGCTTGGGGTCTCTACTCTCTGAGTACAGGAGTCCATCATCCCAATACACTGTATGGGGACCACTAGCTTTCCCAGCAGCCTCAGCAGCAGCTTGCTGTCTGAGGGGTTCAAGGGAGGGGCAGCTCTGCTGCTCCTGGCTCAGATCTGCCCTAGAAGGTCCCCCTGTCCCCAAGAACTCAACCTGGTCAGGTTCAAGTTCCTCTGGGACAGTTCCTTCTTCAGGACTGAGATCATCCCCCTCAAGGGACTGATCTTCCTCCTGAGCCAAGGGGGAAGGCACTGCCTTAACCCTACTACTCCTCCTCTTGGAAGGCACTTGGTCCATTCTTCCAGAATCCAAGGCCTGTTCAGTGCTAGACATTTTGGCTTGTGACCTGGTCACAGCAAACACATCTGCAGGGATCCCCAGCATTTCTGCATGGGTCCTGAGCTCCACTTCTGCCCAAGCAGAAGTCTCTAAGTCATTGCCAAGCAAGCATTCGACTGGTAGGTTTGCACTCACCACAACCTTCTTAAGGCCAGTTACCCCTCCCCAGGAGAAGTTAACAACTGCCAGAGTATGGTCTGTTCTGACATTGCTAGCATTGGTCACTTGGTACATCTCACCAAGTATAACTTGCCCAGGATTCACAAGGTCTTGTGTCACCATTGTGACACTTGCCCCTGTGTCCCTAAATGCCAAAGCCTCTCGTCCATTGATTAAAGGCTGTTGTCTGTACTTGCCCAGATTACTGGGACTCATAGAGGAGGGCACATCCATGCCTCCATCACAGACTAACACAGCCTGAGTCAGTTCTCTGACTAGGTCAGAGCCCAACTCAGTACCCAGGGTGAACCCTACTAAACCCTTGGCTGGAGCACTCCCACCAACTGTAACTGTACTAGGGGGAACAGGTGCCTTAGGGGCATTGGTGGGTGCTGGACTTGAGTCTTTGGACTTGGTGCAATCACTGGTCCAGTGGGTCTTTTGCTTACAGACCTTGCACCATGGTTTTCTTTGGCCTTTCCCTTTTGTAGACTGTGAATCCCCACCTGAAGAAGATTTTTGGGGGCCTGATGAAGACTTTTGATCTTTACCCTTCTCCCCACCCTTTTCAGAGTTCTTAGCATCTTGCTTCTTAGTGTCCCCACCTTGGTTCTGTACTTTCTGCTTCACCCTGGTTCTGACCCATTTGTCTGCCTTCTTTCCCAATTCTTGGGGAGAGGTCAGATCAGAGTCTACCAGGTATTGATGCAACAGCTGATTTTGACAGTTATTAAGAATCTGCTCCCTCATTATCAGATTGTACAATCCTGAGAAGTCACACACCTTACTGCCCATCAACCAGCCTTCCAGAGCCTTGGCAGAACAATCCACATAGTCTACCCAGTCTTGAGTCTGTGCTTTTGGGTATCTCTGAACTTCAACCTGTACTGTTCAGTGGTTAGGCCAAACCCATCAATAAGAGCACTCTTCAAGACCTTGTAATTATCAGCATCCTCCTCTCTAACAGTGAGGAGCTTATCTCTACCTTTGTCTGCAAAGGAGAGCCACAAGATTGCTGCCCACTGCTCCTGAGGGACCTTCTGTACTTTACAGGCCCTCTCTAGAGCAGTTATCCACTTGTGGATGTCATCCCCATTCTGATAGGGAGGGACAATCTTGCTCAGGTTCCTATGGTCATAGGACCTTTCCCTATCTCTAGGGACATGGCTGCCACCATGGGACTCTAGTCCCAACTTTCTTTTCTCTCTAAAGAGATCTAGGGACTCCCTGTCTAAGGCTACTTGCTTCCTTCTGAGTTCAAGCTGAGCTTCCTCATATTGAATCAGCCTCTTTCTTCTCTCATGAGAGGATTCCCTCCTATGAGATGAGACAGAGCTCCCTATTGAGGTGCCAGAGTGGTTAGACTCCTGAGAAGGAGATCTAGACTTTCTGGGCACACTCATAATCCTTCCTGGGGGACAAAGAGGGCATCATCCTGATCATCCTCTTCATCTTCCACAGGAGGGATTGGGTTATCCAGGTCAGGGTCATTGTCACCCTCCTGGCCAGTTTCAGAGGGGGGCTGGGGGTATTGGTACCCCTGGTCCCTTCCTCTTCTTCTGCCCCACCCTCAGCTCCTACCCCTTCAGTCCCCAAGGGCTTACTAAGGTCATAAGCCACCAACAACTCTTTAAGGTGTTGGGTGGTGGGACTTTGGCCTGTCCTTAATTTCCTCAAGTTACATAATGCTCTCAATTCCAAGAATGGGAGGGTATCATACTTGGAGGAAGAAGCCCAGTGGCTTCTGGTAAGGATTCTCTAGATCCTACCTTTAAAGACATTACTAGTGTGGTGTGGTGTATGCACTACCTACTCTAGTGTGGCCTACTAAACTCTCTTGAGTTGTAGAAAGGGTGTGCTATCCCTTAACACACAACTCTAAGTTCAGTAGAACTTACTGTATTCTAAGCTTAAATTATATGTACCTTAGGTACCTTTAGTGGTTTTCAGTTGATCAATTCAATTGAGATTATCTGGTAAAACAATAGCAAGCTGGAATCCCACACGCTGCACACCAATGTGAGAAGTTGGCCTGGTATATGCTGTCCACTAATTATAGTGGGCACCTTGCACCAGTCCAAACAACCCCTTATTGGAGATAGGTTAAAGACAACCTTATTGAAAGCTATCCTAGTGGTAGCTATGGAGAGCAGCCTTCAGGCTAAGTCTTGAAGGAATGTAAAGCAGCTTGTTTTACCAGTCTATAATCTCTTGAGTGACCAAATGAAAGAGCACCACACCAGGTATATATTCAAAATATATGTATTTATTGCTAAACACACCCCTCTAGTCTCTTTATGAGGCTAGAGTTCGAAGTACATAAGTTAGAAGTTATTTAAACACAGTAATAGCACAAATACACGTTTGGGCCCTAGGGGCGTACCAAACCATATACCAATAAAGTGGTATAAGAACCACGACTGAACTAGACACTAGGCCTAGAGCCTCTAGAAGTGCTTGGACCACAAGGAACCACCCAAGGTAGTGACACAGGGGACCCACGGGGGACGCGTGCAGTGTAAATACACAACCGCGATACGCCGTTGACTTCTATGGAGAAAGTCGTGATCAGGAAATTAAAGAAAAGGGACACTTAAAGGAGGACTTGGAGCAAACCCTTTGAGAACTAGTACTTTGAAGAGTCTCTACCCACGGGAGCACCGGAGTACTCGTGTTACCTCACCCAGGGAAGCCGGGTGCATAGGTGCCTTTCGGGGTCGGGTTTCGTCGTCGATTTGAATGGCGATCTGCTGCAAAGTGCTGCTGGCGACCAAGTGGAAAGTGTCCGGGTGGATCCAAGAGTGGATCGGAGATCTGAAGAACCTGAAAGCAGAGGGGACAGAGTCTGGGTCACTAGCCAGTGACCAGGAAGGCGATGGACAGATGCCCACCGATGTCGAGTGCTTCAGCTGCGTTGACGGTCGTCTTGACTCTTCAGCCACGAGGTCCAGGAGGTGTTGTCGGCAACCAGGAGCAGGATTCGGGCTGGTGCACGATGTTTGTCGAGTGCTGAGGTGTCGGTGACCGGATTGGACCCAAGAAGCCTTGGCAACGGCAAGTCTCGAGGAAGATGAAGATCGTCGATGGTGCAGACCAGCGAGGTCTGGGGAACTCACCCAGCAAGGGTAAGTGAGGGCAGGCCTGGAGCAACCAGGATGCCCAAGAAGAAAAAGATTGGCCTTCGTGAAGGGCTACTAGCCAATGGGCTAGAGACCGCGAAGGAGCCTCAAGACGTCGCACGTGGATCTGGCTCACAGGACTCTCGTGGAGTGGAGGCCAGTGATCTTCGGTGCAGTTAGTGCTGGAGGCTAGGGCTACTCGGAGCCCAAAGCACGACTTTGTGGGAGACCCAGAAGAGGATGCACTTGCAAATGTGCTCGGTGTCCAGGGGTCACGGTCTCATGTCACCCACGATAGCTACGGGCCTCAGATTTGCTGGGGACTCAGGGTAGCCTCGGGGAAGTCTGAAAATCTACCTCTGGTGATGCGAAGACTTCGGCGTCCGACGGGAGCTTCAGAAATGCAGACCGGACAGATGCATCTTTGGTGCCTGCCAAGCAGGGGAGTCACTCCTTGACCCCAAGGGAGATTCTTCTGTCCTCTAATCTTGAGTAGAGCGTCGAAGGTCCAGGATTCTGTTTCAGAGTTTCGTCCAGGGATAATCTAAAGTCCTAAGGACTGGGTTCCTATACTTATACCAAGTTTAGGGGTTGGACTACTCTGTGGCCCCACCTATGGGTGGGTCAGGGCAGAGGGGTGGCTACACCCCTTTCCCTTTGTCCAGTTCGCGCCAAAGCAGGGGCTGCAAGCCCCTGATCCGGTTTGAACTGGGGTATGCACAGGGACACCAAGGGCCCGATTCACAGAACTAACTTACGTCAAAAACGTAAAGTTAGTACCTTTGGTATTCACAGAATACACTTACTCATTTTGGTATTCACAGAATACACTTACTCATTTTGTATTCACAGAATACACTTACTCATACTAACTTTATGTCCGCACTCGGGCCGAGATTCCGGCCGTTTGTGGAGATTCCGGCCCGGAGGTGGAGATTCCGGCCGTTTGTGGAGATTCCGGCCGTTTGTGGAGATTCCGGCCGTTTGTGGAGATTCCGCCACCGGCCGGAATCTCCACAACCGGCCGGAATCTCCACAAACGGCCGGAATCTCCACAAACGGCCGGAATCTCCGGCCGGAATCTCCACAAACGGCGGAATCTCCACCTCCGGGCCGGAATCTCCACAAACGGCCGGAATCTCCACCACCGGGCCGGAATCTCCGGCCCGAGTGCGGACATAAAGTTAGTATGAGTAAGTGTATTCTGTGAATACCAAAATGAGTAAGTGTATTCTGTGAATACCAAAATGAGTAAGTGTATTCTGTGAATACCAAAAGGTACTAACTTTACGTTTTTGACGTAAGTTAGTTCTGTGAATCAGGCCCCAAGTGTGCCCCCAGTGCAGGACTTCAAAGCACCCGAAAGTGCTCCCGCCCAGCCCCAATACACATTATCCTGTCTGGGGAGTTGGTCACACCTCCCTGGGACAGGAAACCTATTGTCCAGGCCTCCCCTGCCGGAGTTTCGTCCAGCAGCAGGAGGCCAGACTCGTGTCTGTGGCAGCAGCATCCATTTTGTGATGCCAGGGCTTTGGAAAGAAGTTACCGGGCTAGCCAGAGTTAACATGTCTTTCCCTCTAGAAGGGTGGAATGCTACCCCCGCCACCAGAATTGGCGGGGGGTAGTATTCCAAGATGTTTGACACCAAACACGACATGTTTAGGTGCAGCCATTCCAAAGTTAGCATTTAACGCGAGGTTATAATGCACTTAAGAGTATATGGTCAGGCTGCACTACAAACAGCATCAGAGAAGGGTCTCCGAACGCTGCAGAGGGGCCCTGCTCATGCAGGGGCACCCTCTCACATAGGAACCATGCACTCTGCCTTCAGGATTGATAAGGCCTGCCTTAGGAGTGACTTATAGGTTTATATGTGTGTATGTATTTAGTGATATAGGTAGCCTATATCACAGTAAGGAGTGCATGCACCACCTTACCCAGGCTGCAGTAGCAGACCTGTGGTGTCAGTTTGGATGGCCTTCCAGGGGTGGCATAATACATGCTGCAGCCCCTGGTAGGCCTCTGAGGTACCTATGCCCTTGGTACATAGTATACCATATACTAGGGACTTATAAGGGCACTCCAGATTCCAATCAGTGATGTGCCTAAGGCACATGGAAACCATTTTAGAGAGGAAGCAGCTAGGCTGGGGTTCTGATTAGCAGGGCCCCAGCCAGACTAATGTCGAAAAACAGTGAAGCATCAGCAAAAAGTGGGGGTACCCATGTGAAGCAGATCCTACTCTCCTACACTGCTGAACCATTGTCCAGGGACTATGCCTGACACCCGATTTAAGACAGGAAGCTCTAATTAAGGAGCCCACTTATGAGCTGGTTTGCATCGCTCTTGCACCACGCAACGTGGTGCAAGAGCGACATAAACCTTGAGTCAAATTTATGAAACCACGCGATTCAATGGCTATTTAAACTCTTGGGGCCTCATTTATGGGGCTTTGGCATTGAGCAGTGCAGCAAGTCACCTTGCTGTGCTGCCCTACGTCAAAGTGAAAGGGCAGGAATGCACTGTTTTTATCTAATACGGTGCATTCCTTCCTTTCCCCTGTGAAGGCAAAGGCACTGTTTCAGCAGCCTAGAGCCAACACAGGCACCTTTGCACCATGGTGCAAGGGTGCCGGTGCTGTTGGCAGGATTGTTTTTGTGCAAGACGGGGCACCTTTCTGTATAAAAACCATCCTGGGAGGCTTTTTCCTCTTTCTTTCTGTGATGCAAAGTTATTTCTCCTCGTTGCGCCTCCCCTGTAGAGGCATAAGGTTTTAGCGCATCCACAGGTTTACATGGTTTTGGAAATCTGGGGAAGCGTAAAAATCCATGGGTGTTGCGCGAAAAACCCACCGCAATGCCCATGGAACGCCTCCCCAGTGCAGAGTAAGGCAACCCAGTGATTTGCACTGCCTTGCCTTAATTCATATCTATAAGGCCATTCATAGCCACTCAAAATTGCTTTGTGTGACCTCATAGATATGATTTTGTAGTTTGCGCTGCCGAAGCGTCACAGAAAGTGATGCTTCGGCGGCGCAAGTGGCTCATAAATATGCCCCTAAGACATATACAATCATCCGGATTGTATTTGCGTTTGGAACAGACATCTCCCACACCACAAACCTAAACAAAGGAAATATAAGCATTTTACCCATCCCTGATCCCCTGGCGTTTGACCAACACTGGCCCAGCCTCACTGGCCTTTCAGGACCCCTGACGCCTGCCTGCCTCTTAGCTGAGGGGCCGGTGATTTCTAGATACTTCCTGATTGCAGCTGCAACAATAGAGGCTGGCAGCCTGTTATAACCTGCTGCTCTTCTGAATAAACAAAACTGACAAATCTACTCACACACAAAACCATACTTGCCATTTCTAAGAGTGAACCACCCCCAAATACTAAGAACTAAATGCTGTGGTTAAACATTCTAAATACAAAATATTGGATGCAAGCCCCGCCCCCTGTGCACCTCACATTATGTACTTCCACCCCATGGGCCCTCGCCACACTCTAAGCGGCAGAAGATCAAAGCCCAGACGCACTCAGCTCACCTGTTCTCCTGTAAGATGAGGTTCATTCTAGCTGTCACCTGTATCCTTTCTGCACTGCTGGCTGAAGGTGAGGCGTCTTCTCCCTATCATGTGCACCCCATCTGCTCTACAGACTGAATATGAATCTCTCTCTCTCTCTATAACCTGTATCCTCTCTGCTCTACAGGCTGAACATGAGTGTCTCTCTCTCCATGACCTGTGTCCTCTCTGCTCTACAGGCTGAAGAAGACTCTCTCTCTCTGCTCTACAGGCTGAAGATGAGTCTCTCTCTCTCTCTATAACCTGTATCTTCTCTGCTCTACAGGCTGAAGATGAGTCTCTCTCTCTCTCTACAACTCTCTGCACTGCTGGCTGAAGGTGAGGTTTCTTCTCTCTATCACATGCACTCCCTCTCCTCTCCCAGCTGAACATGAGGCTCTCTCTCTCTATAACCTGTATCTTCTCTACTCTACAAGCTGAACATGAGTCTCTCTCTCTCTCTCTATAACCTGTATCCTCTCTGCTCTACAGGCTGAACATGAATCTCTCTCTCTCTATAACCTGTATCCTCTCTGCTCTACAGGCTGAACATGAGTGTCTCTCTCTCCATGACCTGTGTCCTCTCTGCTCTACAGGCTGAAGACTCTCTCTCTATAGCTTGTATCCTCTCTGCACTGCTGGCTGAAGGTGAGATTTCTTCTCTCTATCACGTGCACCCCCCTCCTCTCCCAGCTGAATGTGAGGCTCTCTCTCTCTCTCTACAACCTGTATCTTCTCTACTCTACAAGCTGAACATGAGTCTCTCTCTCTCTATAACCCGTATCCTCTCTGCTCTACAGGCTGAAGATGAGTCTCTCTCTCTTCAACTCTCTGCACTGCTGGCTGAAGGTGACGCATCTTCTTTCTATCACGCGCACCCCCTCTGCTCTACAGGCTGAAGATGAGTCTCTCTCTCTCTCTATAACCTGTATCCTCTCTGCTCTACATGCTGCAGATGAGTCTCTCTCTAGATATATATATAACCTGTATCCTTTTGCTCATCAGACTGAACATGAGTCTCTCTCTCACTCTATATATGTAACCTGTATACTCCGTGCTCTACAGGCTGAAAATGAGTCTCTCTCTCTCTCTCTCTCTCTCTATATATATATATATATATATATATATATATATATATATATATATATATATATATATATATATATATATATATATATATATATATATATATATATAAATACTCTTTATCCTCTCTGCTCTGCAGGCTGAAGATGACACTCTCTCTGTATGTAACCTGTATCTTATCTGCTCTGCTGGCCACGGGTGAGGCGTCTTCTCTCTATCACATGCACCCCCTCCGCTCTATAGGCCAAAGATGAGTCTCTCTCTCTCTCTCTGTAACCTATATCCTCTCTGGTCTACAGGCTGAACATGAATGTCTCTCTCTCTATATATAACCTGTATCCTCTCTGCTCTACAGGCTGAAGATGAGTCTCTCTCTCTCTCTATAGCCTGGATCCCCTTCTCTGCTGGCCAAAGGTGAAGCTTCATCTCTCTATTACGTGCAGCCTCTCTGCTCTACAGTCTGAAGATGAGTCTCTCTATCTATAACCTGTATCCTCTCTGCTCTACATGCTGAAGATGAGTCTCTCGCTCATATATATATATATATATATATATATATATATATATATATATATATATATATATATATATAACCTGTATCCCCTCTGCTCTACTGGCTGAAGACGGCTCTCTCTCTCTCTCTCTCTCTCTCTCTCTTTCTCTCTCTCTGTAGCCTGTATCCTCACTGCTCTTCTGGCTGAAGGTTAAGTGACCCCTCCCTCTCTCTAGCCTGCATCCTCTCTGTTCTCCTCCCTGAAGGTGAGGCCCCTCTCCCTCTCTCTCTCTATCCTGTATCCTCTCTGCTCTCCTGGCTGTAGGTCAAGTGACCTCTCCCTCACTATCTCTCTAGCCTGTATCCTCTCTGCTCGCCTCCCTAAAGATGGGGTGCCCTCTCCCTCTCGCTCTAGCCTGTATCCTCTCTGCTCTCCTAGCTGAAGGTGAGGTCCCCTCTCCCTCCAGTGCTTAATTTGTACCAGTGTTTGCAGGTGGGGCCCACCAACACTCGTTTTTGGTGACCGGTATTTGGTTTTCCGCATCAGACATTAACCATGAGCAAGAGAGGGAAAAACACACAGAGAAGATAGAAGCAAGATGAAAAAGACAGAAAATATGCACAAAGGGAGAAAGCAGGAACCTGTACGAGTTAGATAAAGGGCCAGGGAGTGTCAGTCAGTGAATGGAAGAGCCATGATGTTGACTCAAGACTACGCAGGCTTGGTGTTGGATGCACATTCATTTAAAAGCACAAGCCTCAAGTTTCTCATTCCCCCTTACCGAAGTTGAAAACTACATTTAGTGGTGAACCTGTCTTTTTATAGCATTCGAAGACTATTTTAAGTCAATTTTAGTATTCAGTAGTATTCTTTTTGTGAAGGCTAGTGCTAGAAGACTACAGAAATGTGAGTGATACTTCTTGAACACTAACAGAATACTAAGCGAATACTTATTTGCTAATCGTATTGTCTTCATTTACAATGCAGAACATTTAGTGAATACAAACAATTTGAATACTACTGAACTTTAATAAATATTACCAGCCTACTAATCACATTCTTCTATTCAAGTTTTGCATGCTGAATTGATGATATCCTTTAGAATGCAGAGATTGGTATGAATATGAGCCTCATTATGAAATATTTAAAAAGATAGATGTGCAAAGCAAGCAGTCATGCTTGTATGAAGTTCACAAAACTGTATGTACTCATGGAGCTGTGATTTAACTGTGTTTAAATAAAAAAATATGGAATATATACATATATATGTATGTATATATACATACATACATACAGTGGTAGCTGGTGGCCTTTGAAAGTGGTGAGGCGTAAAACTCATCTTCGACTGTCACCAAGTGAGCAAAGCGAGTAATACCAAGTGACCCAAGGGGGGGTTTAGGTTAAAGGACATTGGGGCGTATTTACAAGAACTTAACGCCGCCGTAGCGTAAATGTTTTGACGTTCACAGTGGGTTTTTTTCACCGCCTTATTTACAAGTTGCCGCTAGCTGCAGTTAGCAGCCCTTTTCGAGCGTAAATGTGAATTTTCAAGAACGCCACTTCTGTTAGCGGGACGTAACGAAAATGAGATGAAAGGTAGGCGTTCCTGTGGAAAAACTGCCACTAAACACACTTCGCGACATTTACAAGGAAATTCTAGTAGGTCGATAACCCCCCAAAACTGCTGCAAACTCAAATAAGAGGCAGTTTTTTAAAGGCCAGAAAATAACTGGTCTTAAAATTGGAGCGTTCAGGAGAAGTGTCGGGGGTCCTGTATCTGAGTGCAATTGCGCATTGTCGGTGCTGCATGCAGCTCCTTCTGCCTCTCTTGTACAACCTGCTGCAGATAGGGGGTGGCTTCGAGTTGTGGTGGGGACACCTGCTCCTCCTACGCCTCCCAGTATAACTAGCTCCACGAATGACTCTTCACTCCCTGTCCGCAGCACATGGAGAACAGTAGGTTGCAGCCAGATCCAGCACTGTTCAGCGGCGTCAATGATTTGCGTGTCTACATCTGAGATCACTCACAGCCTTACGGGTAGAGGAGAGAGTATTTGATGCCCAACTCTCGGAGGCATCGCATAACCACTAGAGATGAACCCCTCTGCCTCTGCACCACCGTGGCGTAGTCAGAGAAGAAAATAACTGTGGCGTTATCCACTTTCATCTCCCCCAGCTTGCGTACCTCCCTCAGGACAGCATCAAGATCCCTGTAGGAGGCGGAAGAGAAAGGGTCTAGGGCCGGTCCCTGGCAGCGTGCGGCTCGCTGGCACTCAATGTGCCTGCTCCACAACAAGGAATGGGGAGAGTGCACCTGCTGGCAGTAGTTCACGCAACCATCTCTCAGTATATGCCACTGCATCAGCCCCTTCTGCTACCTCAGGCAGACCCAACACCATCAGGTTGTTACACTGGAAGCGGCCCTCCGCATTCTGCACTGTTCTTTCCACTGACTTAACATGTGTCATTAGCTGCTACACCTCCAAAGCTGCGCTCAGGGTACTCGGAGGGACTTTGGCCAGTTCTTGCTCAATGTTGTGTACCTTATAAGTCAGCTTGTGATTATCTGTGAGTTCCAGGGTGAAGTCAACTGTGATTTTGTCTATGCGGCCCTCAAAGGAAGTGCCCGTTTGTTGGAGAGAGGTAACCGCTGCGAGTACAGAGTCTACTTTGGAGTCCAGGCTGTCCACTGTCAACTGCCCTGGCAGCCAGCGATCCCCAGCCACTCGGTTCACCGACACGGAGGAGCGGCCAAATGTCAATGCTGCCCCCGTCTGCAGGCGGGCCATCATTGTGCCAGACGCCCAGGCACTATGTATTAAATGCGGTGCAGTGCAGTGTGGCCAGCCGGCCCTCTCTTCCAGTATCCTCCAGTCAGGTGTATGCTAGCCAGGAATCTACGTTCGGGCGGCACCGATGGAAATCACCTGTACACCCAAGAGTTCACTACCAGGGGGCAAGGAAAGGCAGCACCACTTGGTCGACGCCTCCGATCTAACAGTGGCAACCAGATTCCGTGTTCTCCAGTGCCCCAATGAGTGAGTGACGGCAGATCAAGAGGCACACCAAAGGGCCTGGGCCTGGACTGACCCCGGTGCCCCTGGCACCCGCCGCCACCAACGGCCGATATCCGTGAATAGAGCCAGTTAGTGGAGTCCTCCACCAGTCTTGTGCAGTGCCCTCGGTGATGTTGGTCAGCCGCAGCACAGGGATTGCTCAGGGCACGGTCTACGCCACCCACTGCTGCTTGGCCTGGTCCCGACTCAACTCATGGGCCTCCTCCGCTTCGTGTCCCACCTTCTCCTCAACTAGACATCAACACCGGGGCTCAATCTGCTGCGCTCTCTCCGAATCTGTGACTCAGCCAGCAGGAGCCTCAGCCATGTGGGATTTCACAAGCCTGGGTACAGCAGTCACTGCCAAATCCACTGGAGAACCTCCTGATGCATGTCATTCAGCTGGGCCACCTTAGGCATGAAGTTGCAGCGCTCCTGCCACATAAGTTAAGCATAGCTCAGGGGCCCCACCCTTCACAGAGTCCGGGAAGCGACACATCCTCTGGCCTGTGATGCAGAGAGGCTAGGCCCAACATTGGCAAACTACTCCGTGCACCTCGGTGTAGTGGTGGCGCGTGTTATGCAATGCAAACCTCCCTACGTTGGTGCGCAGGAGCACCTCTACCGATCACAGCTCCAAGGGATGGCAGGTGGTCTTCTCACACATGTCAGCAATGTGTCTCCATGTGACCTGCCAGACTTCGCCACCAGGTAAGGGCAATCGCCGACGCCTCAATG
Organism: Calotriton arnoldi; assembly: GCA_963921515.1. Classification (NCBI taxonomy): domain Eukaryota; kingdom Metazoa; phylum Chordata; class Amphibia; order Caudata; family Salamandridae; genus Calotriton; species Calotriton arnoldi. The sequence continues at coordinate 35,398 of CAWUFW010018142.1, forward strand.
TCCACCGCCACGGCCCACAGGCTTGGGCCCGACACAGCCCGCCTCCACCGTCAGGCCAGAGCGAGTCCACTGCTCCGCCGCCTCCCACTTCGGGTCTCAGACACAGGCCCAGCGAGGCTTCAGGGCCCCGGAGGCTGTCTGTGCTTCCAGGCATCGCTGGTATGGTGTTGCAAGGATGGCGCTATGAAAAGTGCTGCATCACTGGTTTTCCCTAGCGATGCGCCACTTTTCATAAAAGAGGCCCTGATTCTGCATGTCCTCTTCCCCTGGGACTCTGGTCATCCTGGCTGTTGGGGAGTTTGGGGGGGGCTGTTGACCTATGCTGAACTTGACTCTGGCTGCTCCATTCTGCATTCCATTATTTTTCTTTTCTTTTTTTTCATTAGAGGTGTATTTATAGGCTATTATTACCTCTAGAGGTTGAAAAGTGACGTCGAGCTGACTAACGTGAATTTCTTTGCTGCTAATTGGCCTTTCGTCACTTTTCTCTCACTAACGTAAACATTTTTATCGCCTTGACGCTTGTGTTAGCGGCAGTTTTCACCGCGACTAGCTGATACTATCACCATGTAGCGACATATTGCAAATACGTCGCTAACAGGGCGATAGTTTTCGGCAATAGACTGCGTTAAAAAAATTGCCGCTAACTACCGCAAAAACTGGTTAGTACCAATTCTTGTAAATATACCCCATTGTCTTTACATTCGCGACGCAGCAGGCAAATGTATGCAGATGGATTTTACATTAGCATAATCTCAAAACATAACTCTGAAGGGATCGATAACATTAAGCCTTTTGGCATAATTTACCCAGTTACAACATGCACACAATGGTGTCTTTTCACTTGCACATTCATTGCATAACAGCTTGGCACTGTGCGCCTGTGTGGTACTGCAGTCGCAGGCGCCTTACTTGTCTGCAGTGTTACCTCAAAGAAGCATTAGAAGGAAGGCAAGCAAAGGTTGCATAACACTCACACCCACACAGCTTCACCCACTGCAAAGTAACTTGAACATTCGGTATTGTACAAGGGGCTTTCTGGCACATGCATCAAGGTAGGCTTTTGCGATTCCTTAATTGCGATTATTAAGGAATCGCAATTAAGGAATGCCGTCCCATTCATTGCTATGGGCCTACAGGCTCATAGGAATGAATTGGAGATTGCATGAGCAATTTGCGAGTACCAGTAGGTACTCGCAAATTGCTCATGCAATTTCAAGGGTGCAAGGGTGTCAAAATGACACCCTGTTGCACCCCTGAAATTGTGATGTGCACCCATGTTGCGCACACACATGCCCCAAGGGCATGTGTGTGTGTAACCTAAAACTTTAAAAAATGCATTTTAGTGCATTTTTCAAAGTTTTTGCAAATTATAGACAAGTTTGATTTGTCTGTAATTTGCCGTCCCAAATAGCGAAATCGCTATTTGAAAGTGCTTCTAGCATTGCATTTAAGGAATCGCAAATTGCGATTCCTTAAATGCAATCGCAATTTAGGTATTCGCAAATAATTGCGAATTCTTAAATTGCGCATAGGAAACACTTTCATGCATCTCCAAAGGCCAATTTGCGATCGCAAACGGCCGATTTTTGCGAATCGCACCGTTTGCGATCGCAAAAACCTTTGATGCATGTGCCCCTTTGTGATTCATCCATCTGTGGTAGCTCTAATTGCGAAATAACACAGCACATTATTACAGCTTCCTTGCTATACATAGTTCTAGCAGCAACACACGTCCACATACTTCACTGAATACTTTCTCAGGCATGCCGATATGATATGACCTATTTAATTGTGAACCGTCCAAATTTGATCATTACTAACTCAGATAATGAATATATGAGATATAAGGAAACAAGAAACAGCAACGATGCATAAGGATTAGAAAATGCCATTTGAACTATCTCCGGTTAGTTTTATTGGGCTATAAAGAGGTAACAATGTTTAAATTCTGAAATATAGCGGCTCATTTTGAAAACAATTGTATTGGATAAAATGAATATTTGTCAACTTGGACACAAGTGCCCCCTTATAGTTATCCTTTTTTTGCAGTTTTTATATAGCACGACTCAGCTTTAGGGCGCTTTACATGAGCATCAGTTACATTAGACAAGGTCACATTTATTATTTTTTTTAGGTACAAGTAGATTAAATGTTTCTGCCCAGAATCTCAGAATGATTAGCCAGATCCGAGACACGAACCTAGTTCCCCCACTCCAAAGTAAGCAGCTCTGAACATGACAACCCGTCGGGGAACCAGTCGGAACACCGCGGTCTGAACCACGCATGTTCCAACTATGCAAGCTCTACCACGCTTGCCTGAACCATGCATATGCTGTAACCACGCATATGCGTGGTTAAGGCAGTGCGCGGTCTAGCTGCTGGAGGACGGAAGCAGGAAGACGCCGCTGTGAGGTAAGTGGCGCTGTTTTTTTTTTAGGGCTGGGAGGGGGTCGGGGTAGGTTTTAGGGCAGTGGAAAGGGTTGGGGTAGTTTAAGGGACAGTGCGTGGGTGGGGCAGTGTAGGGTTTTAGGCCTTTGGGCAGTGGGAGGGGAATGGGTAGTTGGGGTCGTTTTTAGGGCTGGAAGGGGGTCGGGTAGGTTTTAGGGCAGTGGAAGGGGTTGGGGTAGTTTAAGGGACAGCACAGGTGGGCAAGAGGGTCGGGGTAGAGTAAGTTAGAGTGCAGGGTTTTTAGCCTTAGGGTAGTGGGAGGGGAATGGGTAGTTGGGTTCGTTTCTAGGGCGGGTTCGGGGTAGGTTTTAGGGCAGTGGAAGGGGTTGGTGTAGTTTAAGGGACGGCGGGGGGCAGGGGTAGTGTACGGTTTTAGGCCTTAGGGCAGTGGGAGGGGAATGGGTAGTTGGGGTAGTTTTTTAGTGTTGGGGTGGATGTTGGTTTTAGGGCAGTGGAAGGGATTGGGGTAGTTTAAGGGACAGCGCGTGGGCACGGGTGGGGGGTGGTCGGGGGGAGGCGGGGTAGTGGCAGCCTTAGCCACACATACCCCTTTACCATTCAAGCATATACCACGAAATTTCGTGGCAAAGGCATGCGTGGTAAAGGAATGCGTGGTTAAGATGCATTTGTGGTTGGGCTGCGTGGTAAAACCATTCGTGCTTCTATCATACAACCACCATGTCGTCTTAATATGCTCTGTGCTTCAATGATGCTTGTCTACAGAAGAACATGAAGCTTCATAAAAGGCTGCTTACCTCATTATAATGTCCAATTATGCGCGAGGGCCGTTGTATGCTACCAGCGTAGATCTCGCAAGTACATGTCTTTCTGCACACTAGCTACCAGGAATGAAGCCCGGGCAGAAGAGAATAAAAAACACAGTCAATTGTTGTGCACTTTAAAATAAAGTGGCACGTAATTGGCCATATTGCATGCTCCACCCGCCCCCGCTCTATCCGAATCCACTGTGTGAGAGCTTGGGGTTGCTTTATGTTGAGCGCCAATCCTGACGCAGCTCCTGTGAAGTATATTATGTTATGTAACATAAGAGCTGTGCCAGGATTGGATAGGCAAGTCATCACAGCGCCCCAGTGCTGCTATTGCTGCCCCAGCCCACGGCCTCAACACACAGTAAGTTTTGAGTGAGAAGCCTGAAGTAGGCATGTCAGGCTGGCCTAGTCCAGAGACCGGCCAGTCTGTCATGCGAAGTTTAACTTCACAGCCCTACAACTTTCCATGGCAACAGCCACGCCCCCTCCCTTCACAATGGCATTTAGAAATCATACAATTGCAGCCCAGCTCTGCCGCGATATGAAGCCTACAAAACATGTGTTTATATATATGCTCGGGTGGGTCAAGGCCCTTCTGTCCCTATGCTCACATAAAAAGATGTAGCTTTGGCTTCCTATTTGTGTGATTCAGTATCATGGAATAAGTGAACGATAAGGTTGAAGTATACATGGGTTTTAGCAGTAATAAGGAACAATTTCCTCATAGAATGACTGAGATGCATAAAAGCCCACCTTCATTTGTCAATTAAAACTCTTTAAATAAAATGGCTAGCAGAAATTTAATTTGTTTAGTTACCACACCATGGGTACTTACATTTTAATATAGCATTCCTCCCTCACACCTCCCCTTAATGCCACAGTTGTGTTCTGCCTCCTGTTCCCTTGGTTGTATTTGTTTAGTCTATTTTTGCAAGTTTGGATGTTGATAGTCAGTTAGGCTTCTTTTGTTAAGACATTCGCTTGGTTTTGGGCTTCCTTTTAAGGGGGGTTGGGCTTGTTTGGGCCGGCGGCCAGTGTTGCTAGATTGGGCTATTTCCCACACAAATGGGCAATACTTTTCCCATTTTTGTGGGGAAATAACTCTCCTGGCGGGGTGCATAAATTTGGACTTCATTATGTCCTGTGTGCACAAAATTTAGAATGCGGTGGTGCCGCCAATCAAATTATTGCACAGCTCCCTAACTCAGCAGAGCAGGGGCGTCAATCATTCACAGCGCGAAAGCGCTACCTATGACGGCCCTTCTGAATGATGCTGTCTTGCCCCCAAGACAGTCTGGACCAATGTACTCACCAGGGACAACAACAAGCAAGGCCTGTCCAAATGTTAGAGTACTCGTGACCAATCACATATGGGAAAATTTGGAAACAGTGGAGGATAAGGGCCCTGGGTCACTCATAAACAGAGGACGTCCATATGGCCCTATTTCATAGTCCGAGGAGTACTGGATCTACAGGTTGAGGGATGCGGTACCCAGGACCTGCACCAGTAAGGTGATATTTGTTTTGTTGTTGGCACCGCAGATAACATGGTGTGGCACCTCCTGTTTGTATGAGGCTGCTCTAGCATATCACGGAGCAGAGGTCTGGCCTCTCATCCGTGAATACTCTCAGTAATGTAGGGACTGTTTTAGGTACCATGCTTTCATTGGATACGTAAAGAAGGGGCTTGGCTGTTTCACTGGAGGATGGGGATGGTCCTTGTATCTCATACTGGACTGGGAACTATCACTACAGGATCTAAAATCTGTTAACAGGACGTCGATGGAGGTTTTTCTCACTGAAAATCTGGCTTTCGCTTATGAAAGGGGTTCTTTAGGTCGAGCCTAACGCAGCACGCAAGCGCTGATTAGGAGATGACCTCTTGGAATTGGTCTGTACTTTTTGGAAAACTCATGCATGTACTGCACTGTTTCCAATGAGTACTCGTGCATGTACAGCATCAACCTTGCGGGAGCGAGCAGCTGCGCCATCTGTTTCCAATTATCGCGCCCGCGCTTGTTTACATTTGCCTGTCTCGCGGTCGCGTTAATTGGAAACAGATGGTTAATGCATAACTGTGTCCCATTGTAAAGGAAAGGCGCACTATTCCTAGCCAATGTTCTGCCTCTGAAAGTAGAGTACTAATACCACCCAGTGGCCAAAACCAGAACTACAGCTGTTCATAATTCTGAAGCACGAGCACGCTATTTATTCACCTCGGGGAATTGCGTACTGGGACAGTCATTCTCCCCTTACTCCATACGTGTGAAATATTTGGCGTGACCAGTCCACGTTCTTCTCTACTCATGGGTACATAAAGAAACCACTAGCATCGATGTATCCTGGCACCATTAACATATACATGCTTCTATTCTTTCTTTAACAGATACAGGGAATCTTTTTAACAAAGCATTACTCTAAACCATCTCCTTTGCATAATCAAACTTGCATAAAGAACTAAACACAACTTTATGTGCTCAGGACACAAAATATTTCGCTACAGATGAACGCCATTTTTGTTGGCTTGTTTAATTTAAGGCTTGAAATGCAGTGTTGTGGCATCCATCAGAGAAGAAATCCCTACATCTCTGTAGGAAGAGACTGAACACTCCGTAAGAATAGGTCTATTTTGGAAATATTCGCAAACTCAGCAGAAAATTACAACAAGCATTGGCATAACCAATAGGTCTCGCTTTTGGGACCTTATAAGTATTTAGTTATGCAGCACAATATCCTTGGTGCAACAACAACTGTTGCATGACTAAACACTTATAAGGTCCCAAAGTCGAGACCTATTGGCTATGCCAATGCTTGTTTTACTAAAGTAATGAATGTTTGTCACTGAAGGTGAAGGAAGGAGAGGCACTATTAATGAAGAGGCTGGTGATCCTGAAATTGAAGGAGTGGAACTGTGTTACTCTAGGGGTGGGTTTTGTCTGTGAAGGAGGCAGGGTCTCTGTTGGCTGGGGAGGTATGATTCCTGCTGGTATGCTGAGAGCCTGTGCATGATATAAAAAAGTAAGATAATTCTGGAGGTTAAGAATTTGGCTGGAGAGATCTTTGTTTTTTCGAGGTACAGTTTTGCCTCATTATAAAATAGCGCAGAGGGTCAATGTGGCTGCTGTAAAGCACCACTTGCCACCATTTCTGGGGAATAATATCTGACATATTTTCACGTTTGAAGATTCTGTAAAGTCCTAGGCATGATACTTAAGTATAACTTTAAATAAAATCCCCAGCATTTATTTTCAACATGGCATTTCTGCCTTTGTTTATTCTAATTATCAGTCAGGTATCCTTAGGGCAGGTCTTGAACACACTTAAAAGTGCTTTCTTGTTATAGTTACTGTTCAAAGTATGTACTGTTAAGGGGAAAAATACTAGCTTTTGGTGATTTTGCTAATTTTTCTACTGACTGGGACCTTTAAATACTGGTAATGCTAGTTCAAATCTAAACAGGTGGCAACCCTACTTGTAACATGCAGATCCCGGATTTGTATTGTATACAGATCGCTCATTGGTTTACTGCGTTTTGTCACAGAGATCCTTTAGTTACAAGCAGTTAATAAGTTAAAATCCTTCTAACATAACACAGTGAACAAAGAACGGACTTCAAGGAGCTGTAGGAGCTGTATAAAAACTGAAAGGCATAGCTATAGACCTTTTTTTCCCCCAACAAGTGTTGGTTATTCCAATGTTCCTAAAAAAGGCTCATTTGGATAATAATAAAGTCCTAGGGCCAGATGCATGAAGGAACCGTTTGGCGATTCCCTAATTGTGAATCCTTGCGATTCGCAATTAGGAAAACTCAAAACAACATGCATGAAAGTGTGTTAAACACCTTTTGCGATTCCCAGGGGATCGCAAATGACCTACCCCATGAATATTAATGAGGTAGGTCGCAATTTGCGACCCCCTAGGAATCGCAAAAATCACATGGATGGTGGCCTGCTGGGGTCAGCAGACCACCATGTCTGTGATTGCTTTTAAATAAAGCAATTCTTTTTTTAAAAATGCAGCACGTTTTCCTTAAACAAAAACGGGTTGTTTTCCAAAAACAAAAATGAAAAGTTTTCTTTTCATTTTTTAAGAGTAGGCAGTGGTCCGAGGGACCACTGCCTGCTCTCAAAAATGCTTTCACAACCATTCACAAAGGGGGAGGGGTCCCTTGTGGACCCCTTCCCATTTGCGAATGGGTTGAAGTAGGTGTTAATATACAAATGTTTTGCGACCGCATTCACGGTCACAAAACATTTATGCATACCTTTAGGATTCGGTATTTGGAAGATACGCCCTAAAGATGCCCCTTCCAAATACCGAATAGCAAACCCATTTTGCGATTCGGTAACAGGTTACCAAATCGCAAATTGGGGTTTGCTGCATCTGAAAAACATTGTTTGCGTTCGCAAACGGGCCAATTCTGCGAATCGGCCGTTTGCGAAGGCAAAAATGCTTGATGCATGTGCCCCTTATTAGCACAAACAACAACTGCATTATGTTGTAAATCCCGACTTTGTGTTTCTTCAGATCAAGTACTCTTACATATAATGCGTACCATTATGGTTGATATGTGACTCCTACACCTTGTAGCACTGATGGCCTTTCGTACAAAATACCATGTACATTGTTTTACACACTTGAATAATTCATTATTTCTGTATAATATGTTTGTTTGTTCTGCCACCATACGTTAGGATTAATAGCGCTATAAAAGAAATTGAATAAAAAATTAAATTAGTAAGTGGTATTTACATCATTAGTCTCATTACTCGTACAGACACATATCTGGCATTTTTACAGTGTATGCACATCTCTTACATACAGGTGATGAACAGAGTCAAAATGTACCTCTGAATCACAGTGTTGTTTAAGAAATGGTGAAGTTATAACAAGCTTAGGGGCATATTTACAAGGGCTTTATCTCCGCTTTTTTGGCTTACAAAGCCAAAAAAGCGGAGATTAAACTATCGCCCTATTTACAAGAGGGTGCTAACATGCATAATCACATGTTAGCACCCTTTTTCCCTAGCCTCCCTTTGCATCTCTAATGAGATGAAAGTGGGCGTGACTGGGCGTACCCCGGATGGACTACCTTGTAAAATATCGCTGATGTTCACATCGCGATATTTACAAGGCAGCCCACAGGATTTTAGCACACGTTAGATTTTGGCGAAAAGTGGCGGTTTTCGCCAAAAACTAACGTCTGCTAAAATCCTGACTTACCTATGCTTAACATAGGGGTGGATTATGCTGATACGACCACAGGGTCGTATCAGCAGAAGTACTCGCCGTTTTGCAGGGAACATCGCTGAAAATCCAGCGATGTTCCCTGCAAAACGGCGATTTCCCCGCTATCGCTGGTATTTTTATCGCTTTTGAGATAAGCGTCGCTGATAGCGCGCTATCTCAGCGAATACATCCAGCGATAGCCGGCGATAATTATCCTAGCGCTAAGTGCGCTTAGCGATAATTATCGCCGGTTGTTGCTGATATGCCCCTTAGTGTCTTTGTTCCCTCCATTACATAGATATCTTGGTGTTAGGCTCCAGATAGTACTCAGCCAGGATGGGACACCAACAAAAGGAGGGCTTATGGCCCTTTAACTGAGGACTTTGTTTATGGCCCAGTTGAAAGTGAGAATAAGAAAATAGGTACTATAGTTTAGCCATATGTTGCATGAATATAAAATGACAGAAACCCACAACTAGAAAAAGCTAATATTTTTGGGGATAAAGTAAAGCATGTGAAACGTAAACAGGGACTGCTTTGCTGACATGGATGACCTTGGGGTTTTTACGGTCATTGCTGGGAAATCGATAAGTGCTTTTGCCTTTAAAGTTAACTGCATGAATATAGGTAGCCATTTCAGTGGCGTAGCAAGGTGGTCCTGGGGGGCAGCCCGCCCTGAGCGGCATGAGTTTTGGGGGCGGCTCTTACCTGCGACCGCCGCGGGGCAGCAAACGCAGGGATCGCCAGCACCCCCTCTCTTACCTGCGGCAAACTCAGGGATCGTCCGCCAGCTCCCCCGCACTCTTACCTGCAGCCGTCGATGGGCGGCAAACACAGGGACCGCCACAGGCGGCAAAGGTGTAGCTCTGCCACTGAGCCATTTCAAAGTCAGTTTGAGGACCGACCCCAGGGAAAGTTCATTGTGGGTGATCGGCATAAAACAGCTGCACAGGCTCATGAGATTGCCCTGGTCAACAGTGTAGTGGGAGAGCCTGAATGATGAAGGGGAATAGATTAGGATTGGACAAGAGGAGAGATGACAGTGCCAACAGAGCTGAGAGAGCATCAGCGTTCAGATGTAGAGGGGAGGGTGTTGCAGAACGTTCTGGGAAAAGGTGTGTTTCATACCTCAAACGAACACATCTGCTTCATGCCAAGTCCGGGAGCTTTTTTTCTAGTTTGTGCTACAACACGAAGGCAACAACACAGGTACTGTATTACTTTTAGTGCCAGAATATGTGGTCATGGTGAAGTACTTTGGAGTGGAAGGCAGGGAAGGGAATTGGTCAGTGAGTGACTGTCTCTTTTCTGGCCTCTCATTCTACTGCGGTGACCCTAACAGCTTCTTCATATTTAAGCACACTTGTTAGTTGTCTGCCGCAATGTTTATTTTTATTGTTGTCCCCAGGCTGTCATGAATGCCTTGTAAAAGTATTTTTTTATGTTTGAATTTCTTCAGGCAAATACATAGAATGCAAAACAAGGGTTGTTTCTTAATACATGTATCATTGTGTGCTGCTACCTCCAGTGGCAGCTCGCATAGGGCGTGCTGCAGGGCGGTGAGGCGGGCGGGGGAGGGGCAGGGTGGGGGGTAGTAAACTTGGATATACGACGGAACGGACGTTCCTCCGTTCCGTCGTATATCCAAGTTTACTACCGCCCGCCCGCCCCACCGCCCCACAGCACGCCCTATGCGAGCCGCCACTGGCTACCTCTGCGAGATCCATTCAATGTTTTTTTATGGAGCCACTCCGCTGAAATAGCTTTGACATTCCAGTCCTTAGATTTCATTAAGGCTGATTATAATCTGCTTATATAGAATTAATTTAAGCGTACCAGGCTCGAGTTTGTATTTGTGGCAGTTAGAAGGTCACATTGGGGACTGGGTATGAAAATGAGCGTTTTTAATAGAATTTAGGCATGATTTCAGAAGGCTATTGTCACCCAGCGTTCCTCCTCCTACTATATGTATATTAAATAGACTTTAGAAGTAACTTGAAAAGGTTTTCTGAAGACTATTTTTGTAAAATCTGAGAGTGTCATCCTTAGGCTGATACTGGTCTGCTTTGTGCTGAATTTGGGCTTGTACTTGGACAGCTTTGGGCTCAGGACGGGTCTTAAAATCTGGCCACACTGCTGGGGCAATCACAGATGGTGTTACCAGAAGGTTATGAATTTCAACACAACGCCAAAATGTTTAGTAACCAGTTATTAGACATGTTTAACGCTGCAGAGCATTTCCACCAACTAGTCAACTATGTCCTTTGGTGAGTAAAACCCTGCTGCAAAGTTGCCTTAATGTCTGTAGCGGTGGGCAAGGCAGATGGTGCAAAACCAGGTAAGATATCTACTTGAATTTATAAGATGTGCATACCTGGGGCACCAACTGAGGCCTCTGTATAGCCTTAAACCGCCAGCTCGCATCTGAGGCACAGTCTGAGCATTTGAATGGCTCTCCAATGGGGCTTTGGATAGATAAAGCAGCAGGAGCAGTACTTAATTTGTAAATAAGTAAGTCCCTTGTGAGGAGGCCACTGCAGCTTGCACCACTCAGTGCCCCGGCCAGTGCTGCCAATGACAGTACCAACACAACTACTAACCATCACCCTCTTACAAGTGTGACAATTCAGACTTTTCAAGGCCCCCAAAGCTATTAGAATGGCTTGGGCAGCAGGTATTAATCATTTATAATGTATAGTAAATTAAGAAATAACTGTTATCTTACTCGTCTCTGTATTAGAAAACAGTGCCACCTGGTGGAAGAATGTCATAAGTGCTAAGGGCCACATGTATTAACAATTGGAATAGCGATTACTTTATTGTGATTTTCAGCAAATCGCAATTAGGTAATCGCTATTCCAAATGTATGAAACTCCAAGAGTTTCCTTTAGCGATTAGGGGCTCGCAAATCGACCTACCTCATTAAAATTAATGAGGTATGTCGCAATTTGCGACCCCCTAGGAATCACTAAAATCACGGGGTTGGTGGCCTTCTGTGGTCAGCAGACCACCATATCCATGATTGCTTTTCAATAAACCAATCTTTTTTTTTTAAATGCAGCACATTTTTCTTAAAGGGAAACGGGTTGCGTTTAAAAAAAAAAAAATGAAAGTTTCCTTTTCATTTTTTAAGAGCAGGCAGTGGTCCATGGGCAAAAAATGTTTTCGCCACCATTCCCAAAGGGGAATGGGTCCCTTGGGGACCTCTTCCCATTTACGAATGGGTTAATTGTGAATGTTTTGCAACCACATTAGCGGTCACAAAACATTCATACATACTGCTGCAATTTGCTATTTGGAATGGACGCCCTAAATGTGCCCCTTCCAAATACTGAATAGCTAACCCATTTTGCGATTCGTTAGCAGCTTACCGAATCGCAAAATAGGGTTTGATACATGTAAAAAGTATTTTTTCCGTTCACAAATGGGGCGATTCTGCGAATTGGCCCATTTGCGAACGCAAAATTGATTGATACATGTGGCCCTAAGTGGCGGTGCCGAGCACCCAAAACTACTAGCTCAAATTAAGCACTGGCAGGAGATATGTCTTTTAGCTTAGTGACCTTTCATATTTTTAACTACTTGGTTAAGCAAAGAATGGGAGTGAAGGTTGTGGAAGACCATTCCTTCAGCACGGGTCGAACATTGTTTTAAAAGGTAAAACAGCATTATTGATCAAAGCAAAAAAGGAGTCCGCCTGTAAAGAGCAGGGCGGCAGTCACCGTTCCGTCTTTCACACATAGGCGCCGGCCCTATCAGATGGCGGTTTCACTTTGCAAAATTAATGCCAACCCTGTTATAAGGCAGCAGAATAAATTGGAGACTTGTAATACACTGCGATTACGCGTGTTTCTTTGTAAGCTGGGCCCGAGCAGCAGGCAAGACTGGACAGCAGTAATGTGCGTCTGTCGTTTTAATCTGAAACCTGTCTTATTTTCAGAACTTTTCTTTTTTCATCATTAAGTACCATGAATTCTGTGAAGAATATCGAATTTGCAAAATAAATATCTGGAGGGTTAGCAAGAAATATAGACAGCTGCATTTGAAGGGTGATGCAACACATTTGAATTCCTTTGTCAATAATAGGCAATAAATGTGCAGATTGCTTCTCCTTCATTGTTTCTCCTTTATTGTTAAGTTTTCTGTAACATCCAGTAGTGACGCGGGCCGGAAAGGCAAAGCCGGACCCAATAGGGGCACGTAGGGAACGCCTCCCAGGGGCAGGAACCACTCTCCAAGCCCTCGAAAAGAGGGGGCGCGCCGGATTGGGGCCCCCAAAAAACAAGGACTAGTTGGTCAAATAGGGCCAGGAGAGGTAAGCGCTGGGGGAGCTAAAAAGGGGCGTAGGTTCCCCCTTTTGACCACAGAAACCCTCTGTCGCAGTGGAATCTGCTGTCGCTGGAGTCGCCGTTGTAGAAGCCGAATCGCTCGAAGAAAGGAGAAGCAAGTCCGGACAGTCCCGGTTTTTCGGCAGCTGTCCCGGCAGATTTCAGGAAATTAAGCTCATGTCCCGGTTTTTAAGAGGGTTGGCTGAAAACGGTGGGAGGTATTATTTATGTTTTGCAAAGCAGGGATAGTTAGCAGCTGTTATAAGAAAGACATTTAATTAACAGGCATGCTACTGGCTTTAAAAATGGCATTTTATGTATGTTCTTACTGCCTCTTCTGTAATTTTCTGCTAAGGAGCGCTGTCATTCTGTGCGCTTGGTTGACGGAAAATTGTAGTCCTTCTTCTATTTTTGGGAAATGTCCCGGTTTTTGGCTTTAAAATTCTGGTCACCCTATGCTTACCGGACATCCAGCAGAGGACGACTGAGCGGAACATGGAGGCGAGGCTAGAGAACGAGAGAGGAGCAGTCCAGCAACTGTGGTAGGGGCTCGGTGAAACCGGCTGGAACCGGTCCGCAACCATCAAGAACAAAGAGAATGTCGGCCAGAGGGGTGAACCAACCTCACAACGTGGGCCGGGAGGGGCCTTTCTAATTTAACGATTGGTGCCGCGAGCACCTCAGCACGACCCCCCCTCCACCCCAGCACGACGAGCTCGGAACTTGTAGAGTGGATCACGCCGATCGGGACGCAGGGGTGATTAGAGCTGTGCAACTCACCAGGGCAGCGGAGGTACAAGTGGGGACTAAAGAATTTACAGTGGGCGGTCGGGCAGGCGGAGAAAGGGGCGCGCTTCATGCTCACCGCTGGCCACGGCCACCTCGCAGCGTCACAAGCACCCAGACTGGTTCCGAGGAATGTGGGGCTTGGTTGGCTACTGACAAAAGGAGGCAGACAACAGCGGCTTGCTCACGGGGCATTGTTTGGGCAAACAACACAGATATGGCACGAGGACACGGTGCCAATACGAGAGAGAAGAGAGTGCCTGCCCTCTTTAGGGAGGCTGGTGAGCGATGGGGTCAAACAAATGGGGAAAAAGGAGTTGCACAGGCTCCGGGAAGATGATGGGCCCGAGCTGGATGCATGGCGACCTGCGAGGTCCTACAGGAAAAGGCACGGGCTTTGGTGGCCCTAAAACGCAAACAATGGATGGATGAGCATATAGAGGGGCCAGCGAAGAAGAGGTCAAAATCAGTGCCTACACCAGCGCACCCGGCCCTCAAGCCCCAGCAAGAAGGGGCTTGCAGCCAAAACTGCGGCCCCATCACAACCGGGCAAGGGGGGGGCCAAGGAAGGCGCAACAGCCTCCCGCTGCAGCCACAGGGCGAGGGTCAACGGGCCCCAGACCAAGGGATGGAGGACAGGCCAGGAACAGTCTGGCGCAACCACATGCTGTGGGGAGTGACTCAGACATGGAGGTTGACAGCAGCCCTGACGAGGGGTCTATGGCCAACACGGCAGCCCCCAGGGAACTACGCTGCATGTCAAGATCCAGTGGAGACAGCAGCTATGGTGAGGACCAAGCGCTTAGCGTAAGGGGAGGCTGCGCAAAAGGGAACAGGGGCAGAAGGGAAACAATGAGGAGATGCCTGGACAGATCGCAAATTTTGGCACACAGTTAGGGGTAAACAATTATGCAACACACACGCCATGGGCCCCACCGCCTCCATGAGCGATACACCCGAGGGGGGGCCACAATGAGTTCCGGGGGGAAGCATGGAACAAGTACCGCCTCATCAAGGGGCATGGGTGCCATGGTGGACCTGGCCAGGAGCCCCTACCGGTGGGGAACCCCAAGTAGGAGCAGGGGGCAATGGCGGGGACAGGGGGCCTACCCAGAACAGGGGACAGATGAAGAGGACCTGGAGCAATGGGACATTTTCTTGGCCAGGTTCAACGGTACCCTAATGTGGCGGGAACCCTGGGTGCGGACCGATCAAATGGAACTCTACACTGATGCAGCAGGCAGCCATGGTTTTGGGGCCATCCTGGGGACAACATGGGTGGCAGCAAGGTGGCCAGAAAGCTGGCATCAAAATGGACTAACAGGCAACATCACATTGCTAGAACTTTTTCCCATAGTAGTGGCCTTTACCTTATGGGGCACGAGCTTGCCAATAGGCAGATAATCCTTTGGTCTGACAACCATGCAGTGGTACAGGCGGTAAACTTAGGAACAGCAAAATGCCCGGTGGTGGTCAGGTTGCTGTGGATGCTAGTCAGCTGCCAGCTGAATGCGAACATAGCCATTAAGGCAAAACACATTGCGGGGCTGGATAACGCAATAGCTGATTCAATTTCTCGTTTTCAGTGGGGCAGGTTCAGGGAGCTGGCACCAGAAGCAGACCAAGTCATAACACCAGTGCTGGAGGGCATATGGGATCTAGTGGACATGGGATAAGGACACTACTAAACAACGCACTGGCACCCAAGACGAGGAAACGGTATAGTAAGTGCTGGGCCACCTTCACAGATATAACAGGCGCCAGGGGGGTGCAGGACATTGGGCAAGAAGAAGTGACTGCATTCATTGAATGGGCATTCCGGGGGGGGAAGCGTGTCATTGGCGCAGGCACACCTGAGTACAGTCGCTCATTACCCAAAGCTTGTAACAGGGGAGGGATCCCACACAGTCTTTCCTCTGCAGAATGGCGCTGAAGGGCTGGGGTAGATTGCAACCCAAAACTAAATATAAGAGGCAGCCCATCGATTTTGCGGTCCTAAAAGAGGCGATGGGCACCCTGGCAGAGGTATGCAACAGGGACCATGAACTGAAGTTATTTAGGGCGGCATTCGCATTAGCCTTCTTCGGAACCAGACCAAACAGGCAAAAGGAAGTACACCAGGATTGAGTGCATCAAAGACAAGTCATGCTGCCCAGTATGCGTAATCTGGGACTACATGGGGCAAGGAGGGGCTTCAAAGGGGCCGCTATTTACGCATAGGGGCGGGTCTTACCTCAGCCGATTTCAGTTCATAGCGGTCATGCGGAGGTCAGCATAGGGGCCGCAACCACGGCTGCCGGCCTGGGGTTTGGGTCTGATCAAATCAAGGAGATGGGGTGATGGGCATTGAGCGCCATCAAGAGATGCGTATGCTCCCCGCTTACTGAGTCTTGGCTTTACCCCACCTCCCCCCTTCTAGGTCCGTCGGAGGGTCGCAGGAAGGTATGGATCGTGGGGCACTCGTACATAACCCGGGCACAACGGTGGGCGGCAACACAGCAAGATTTCAGAGGGATATGGCTCCGGAATACGGAGGTGACCTGGCTGAGCCAATCCAGGATGAAGTGGGCCCAGCTGCTCCCCGCGGTGCAGAGGGCACTCAGGCAAGGCGATGGGCCTGATGCAGTAGTGGTGCACCTAGTAACGACTTAGCGGCCATCGGGATGAGAGACTTACTGGAAAAAATGGTCAACCACCTGGCATCACTAGCCAGGTTAACCCGCCCGGCAGACATAATATGAACTTAAATGATAGCGCACAGGGCGTGGAGGGGGTCCATAGACCAGGGTGCAGTTGAGAAATCCAGACGCAAACTGAACATCACCATGGTGATGGAGCAGTAAAAATAAAAAAATTTAACCCCTAACAAATTATATAATTAATTAATTAAAAATGTTCGTTAAATGTATTAATCAACATTGTATATGTGGGAATGGTAATATGCTAATGTACGTGCTAAATAATCTAATAATGAATGTCCGTGTGTCTAATCATAACGTAAGAATAAAAAGCGTACTAAATAAAATAAATGCATGTTTGTGCTTCATAGAAATAAAATGTGTCGTTGCAAAAACAATAGTGATGGTAAGTAAGGAGCAGCTTAAATGTCGCTTTTTGCTAGGTAACAACTAATTGGGGTACGTAGACGGGAGGGAAACGAAAGGGATATTTTTCTCTATTTTAATTATGTTTTATTTGCCTCAAATTAGTGCTTCTAAAGTAGAACCGAGTGGCGAGATAAAATGGCCGCCAGTGGGAAGATGTGCGCAGGCGCAAGGGGACACGTGGTACGGGATGAGATTGAAGAAATCTGGAGCCGCGTGATGTCTCTGAGAGGCTAGGATGCAAGAAATGGTCAAGGCTGGTGTGACCTAATTGAACTGATAGTGTGCCGTAATGATCAGGAGAGAGTCCGTGGGAAAGGAGCCCAAGAGAAAGGACAATGACTGCGGAGTTCTTGAATGTGTCAAAAGAAGATACAAATGAACTGATCGAATCGGATGGAAATGTTTAAGCGTATGGGAAAGGAAATGATCCAAGGACCCTTGAATCCAAGAGAACTTGATTAAAGAATGAATAAGATGACATGCATGGACCAATGAAAGAAAAGCGTGATATTAATGTTGCAACAGTTAGTTAGCAAAGTTAGAATTGGGGTATAAGAGGGCCTACTCTTAGTGGAGGGGTTAGTTCCAGGCAGTTGATGTCAGTCGCGGTTGCAGTCACAGAGAGTTGCAGTTCGAGAGTCGTGGTTGCAGTAGAGGAGACGGGTTGCAGGTAGCTGATGCTGACGAGCTGAAGTTGCTGTTGCGGTCTTAACTTTACAGTTGAGTATGAGATTCAGGCTATTTCTAATCCCAAAGTTAGGTTAGAAATCATTAGGCTAAATTAGGAAGCTAGGCAGGTAACTAAGGTTTTTGGCTTCATGACAAAATTTCCTTTCTGCAATAAATTGATTATGCTTAATAAAATTGTGAATTTAAAATGAATAATTGAATAAAGTATTAAATCTTTTCATGTTTTTAAAATTATATAAAATTTAAGATTCTTTAAAAACCAAAATGACTCAGTGGTTATTTTCCTAATTGATTGTGACCTGAGTAATTGGTTGATTGTGATTTAGCTGGTCTTAATCACTATGAACTAATTTCTTAAATGAATGATTCATCGACAAAACAATGAGCAGGAATATCTTAAGAAATAATTAAAAGAAAGTGACAAATTAAGGTAAATAGATATCCTTGCTCTTCCAGCGGTACACAAAATGGTGTTCTCCATTTAGTTCTCATGCTTCTCCTAGGAGTACGGAATTTCATAAAGGTGTAAAAGGAAATCCAGGAGTGTATGTGTGTGTGTTTAGGCGATGTTTATGGGCCCCATCGTCATGTGGATATGAGAAATATAGTTTGCCCCTGGATGACCTATAAGTAGCCTGGGAGGAGGATAGTTTTTATTGTACGCGCTGCATCAGATTTCTTGGTAGCAGAGTTATGGTTTTCTATAGATTAGTTTAGTGATTATTGTTTATTGATTATTGATTATTTGATGACTAACACTATATGTTGAGTCGCGTTATGTTATATGTAAGTTTTCACGCTTCTGGGATGTAGGAAGTGGAACACGTGTGGCAAGAGAAGTCACATGGAATTTGGTACATGGTCTGAATTCATTTTGGTTATAACACAGGTTGTGTTATGTTAGGGTTTTCGGTGTGAAAAGTGTGTAAATGAAATAGCAAATCACGTTTGCTTGTGAAACTTTGGCCTTAATTCTCAGGAGCCTAGTCTCCACATGTGTCTTATCCCCAGAGAAACGAGTAAATTGTTTGTTTGAAAGAAGGGTAAGGTAGAGGGAAGTGCTACTTTATCGGCGAAAGTAAATAATTCTGTGGTAGGGTAGAGGTAAGCGCTGCCTACTGGAAAAACAGGATTCTTGTGTAAAAGGACAAAGCTGTCACTTTGTTTAGCGAATCAGACTATGGAATTGTTTATTTGTTGTAACTAACGAAGAAAAACAGTAAAAAAAAAAAATTGCCGATAAATTTTGTAAAGGAGGGGTAAAGAGTAGAAGTGACGTGAAAAAGTGCCGCGCTAGGATTGGTTAGTGCACTAGTCACGTGAATACAGAGCAGGAGTGACGTAGAAAAGTGCCGCGCTAGGATTGGTTGGTTCGCGGATGGTGGAAATTGTTCTGATTGGTAAGTCAGTGTGAATCGCGCTGTAATTGGACGAAGTTCCGTACACAGAAACAGCGTTAGAGTAAAGAGAAAACAAATAGAAAACATGCCATATTACGAGTATGAAAGGGAGAGAACGTCATGGACAACGAAATTAAAGAATTTCTTTAAGAAAGACAAAAAGGTTGTGACTAGAGAGGGACAAGTAATTCCTCCGCCGAAATCAGCAGCTTCACATATGATGCTGAAATATGGATATCATACGTGCATATGGTTGGATAATTGGGTAAAATATACAAAGAATGATGGAGCATTGGCTTTTCCTGAAAATGGTTCTTTTAATGTAGCGATTTTACGGAATTTAAAAGAAAAGATGCTTAAATTGGAACCTAGACCTAGACCGACACAATTTGAAGCTTTAACAGAATGGGAAGATGAGATGTACGAAAAAGAAAGATTCAGAGGTATGAAAGGTTATGAGTTCGTGCCCGGAAGAATGTGGGGAATGAATCATGAGGACAGAATAAAACGATGGAGATGTGCTAACATGACAGGAGGTTTGTTTCCAGCTTTTACAGTTGAGGAAGGGACTAAGAAAAAACGGACTGAGAAAAAGAAACATTTAGAGAGAGAAAAGTATATGCATGAGAGCGAAACGGATGACGAGTTGCTGGAAGACATATTAAATAAAAATCCACCTCCGTATCAGCAGAATTCTACAGTGGTGACACCAAATGCGCCACCAATAGAAGCTATGCAAAATGAAAGCCCAGAAAAAAGACAAGAAATAAATAGGTCACAAGAACAAATAAGAACTTCCCAAATTGAGGGAATAGAAAATGATAGTGCAAGAGAATTGGCAAGGACAACAAAAGAACTAACTGAGAAAATTAGAGAATTAACAAAGAATATGGAAGCAGTTACCGTACCCGTAACAATAGGTCCAGTAATACCAGTTTTCGAGAATCAGAAAATTGATGAACGATCTTTGGTGATTCCCTTGAGTTCGCAATTCCAAAGAGAAAAGGAAAGAATAGAAACAAGTCCAGGTACGAGCAATTTGACTAGTGCTTACAGACCAAGTCCACCTGAAAATTTGACAGTAAATGAGTGTAGCGGTAGGAAAATGCCTATGGTAACTGAATCTGCAACAGTGACACCTGAAAAGAGTGGAAATTGGACAGAAATAAATAGTACTCCTATAGGTCCGACTCCTGATGAATTAAATGAGTGGATAAAAGCTTTTAAAATAAAAGAAACGGAAGAAAAACCATTAGATGTGATCAGATTGAAGATTGACATGGAAGAATTAATTCTAGGAACGATTGGTACAGAAAAGATAAAGAATTATCAGGATGATGAAATAATGTTTCTGTGCAAAAGTATAACATGGAGGGCAAAGAATTTACATGACAAACTAGAAGAAGTGGCCGGTGAGATTGGAATAGATTTTGCAAAAGTAAAAACGTTGCAGAAACCATACAGAGTAGATTTTTGTGAAAAAGATATTGAAAATTTGAATACAGCAGGAAGGCTGACACAGATAAAAGAGTTGATTGTTTTGTTGAGAAAATGGGGTGATGTGGACAGATGGAAGGTTAGATGGACAAAGAAGAATGAGAAAAGTGTAGACAAAGGTTCATTGGCTTTTATGATAACAGAAAAGGAACATGTTGTTAAAGAGTACCCTATGAGAGAAACTCCAGGTGGTAGTTATGTGCATGTTCCCTGGACTAGGCAGGACATCCTGTCATTTACAAATGACTTTCCAAAGTTAAGAGAAAAGCCAGTTGAGTGGTACCGACAGGTAGAAAGGTTTGTAAAGGTCTCGAAAGTGTTGTGGATAGATTTGGATGGATTGTTTGACATAGTAGTACCAACGGATCTGTGGTCAGAATGTAAGATTACAGTTGACTGGCCAACTACAGAATATCCAAGAGATCCTAAGACAGGAGCTCCAGGACCAGATGTGATGAAGAAATATGATAAGGTGATTACCTTTTTGAAAAATAAGATTCCTCCAAAAGAGACAGATTGGGTTAAGATTGATAGAACTACACAGGAAAGCAAGGAAAGTGTACATGCATATTATGAGCGATTGTTGTTGGTTTTCAAACAGTATAGTGGTTATGAGGAATTAAGTGAGAAGGATATGAGTCATTTTGTATACCGATTTGTATTTGGCTTGAAACAAGAAATAAGTGATATGATTAAGCAACATATGATAAACTGGCAGAATGCAAGTGTAGATGAGGTGCTGAGGTATGCTAAGTATTGTAGTGATGAAATAGAGAGTAAACAGCGTAAGTTGAAAGAAAAAGCAATGTGGGCACAAGTGAAAGTGGCAGAAAAACAAGAAGCTCAATTGGATAATAATAATGGAAACGAATCAGGGCAAAATAAGATGCGACCAAATATAGGTAAAGGAAAAGGACAAGTGAGTCTAGAAGAGGCAAAGAAGAAATGGCCATGTCATAATTGCGGAAAATTGGGGCATTGGAGAAATGAGTGTAAGTTCCCACCTAAACCTAATCCGGAACATCAATCATTAACTCCACAGGTGCAGAATGAGGTAGTTGTTCAACAAAGTCAGGTGCCACAACCACCACTTCCCAACACTGTTAACCAGCAAAGATACAGTACAGAAACAGGATTCTACGGAGGAGAGCAGGTAACACAGTTGCCGAGAGCAGCTAACATTTCCCAGTATTGGTTGCATCAGAGTGAGGATGACCCAGATGAAAGTTTCTGACGGTGCGCAAGAGAGGGGAAAGAGTGCGTGCTTGGCGCAACTCTAGAGGTAGATCAGTCTGGTCCCTTTGTGGATGGAGAAGTGAATGGAGCAAACGTAACATTCCTTGTCGATACTGGAGCTACCCGTTCTACTGTTAGGTCAGTGGAAATTCCGAACCTTCCTCTCTCAGGTGAATGCATCCAAGTGGTAGGAGTTGCCAATCAGCAGATTAAAACCCCACTTACTGAATTGGTAGAAGTAAAAATTGGTTCTTTTAGGAAAATGCATAAATTTGTAGTGTGCGATTGTAGTCCTGTAAATCTTCTAGGTCGTGACCTCTTGTGTAAAATGAATTGCACAATTTATTGTACACCAGATGGAATTGGTTTTCAGACTTCAGACGAAGATGCTTTGTATAAAGTAACTTTGATGAATCAGGAACCTGAAATGAATGGATTGTTTCCTGCATTTGATGCAGAAAAACTTCCAGAAGAATTAAGAAGTGCAGTGAAAGAAAGTGTGTGGGATTTTACAGGAGAAGACATTGGATTAATGAGAGAAGTTGATCCGGTAAAAGTGACAGTGAAAGAAGGGATAAGTTATCCAAACACGCCACAGTACAAATTAACTCCAGAAATAATTGAAGGAATAACTCCTGTGATAAATAAGATGATTGAACAGGGAATTCTGAAAGAAATCATGAGCAGTCCATGTAATTCACCTATTATGGGACTGAAAAAGCCAAATGGAACATACAGAATAGTACAGGATTTGAGAAAGATCAACAAAATAGTTGTACCATGCTGTCCAATAGTGCCAAACCCTGCAGTGATTCTATATCAAATTCCGCATGAAGCTGAGTGGTACACTGTGATAGATTTGTGTCATGCATTTTTCTCTATTCCTTTGCATCCAGATAGCCAGCCATTATTTGCATTCCGTTTTGGAGAGCGTATTTTGGCATGGTGCCGAATTCCTCAGGGGTATACAGAGAGCCCCTCAATTTTTAATCAGATTCTAAAGAAATCTCTGGAAGATTTAAAAATGCCAGAAAAATCAGTGATGGTGCAGTATATCGATGACCTATTGGTGGCATCGAAAACCAAAGAGGCATGTGTAAGTGACACAATTGCTTTACTGAACCATTTGGAGAAAAGAGGACATAAGGTGTCCCCTTCAAAATTACAGTTTTGTCAGAAAGAAGTCCAGTATTTAGGACATAAAATTGAGAAAGGAGTGCGGAAAATAGCGACAGAAAGAGTAAGAATGATTCAAGGAATGAGAGCACCAATGACTCAAAGAGAGGTAAGAATGTTTTTGGGAATGGTTGGATATTGTCGACAATGGATAAGTGGATTTTCTTTGATTGCAAAACCATTACAAAAATTGACAAAGAAAGATGTAAAAGACCCTTTTGAGTTAAACAAGGAAGAAATGAAATCTTTCAAAGAATTGAAAAAGAAACTGTGTGAGGCCCCTGCATTAGGCATGCCTGATTATGAGAAAGATTTTGAGTTATACTGCAGTGAAAGAGATGGATGTGCATTTTCAGTACTGGTACAAAAACATGGCACCATGAAGAGGCCTATAGCTTACTTTTCAGCTGTTTTAGATCCTATAGCAAAAGCATTGCCTGGATGTTTGAAAGCAGTTGCTGCTACTTGTGTAAGTCTGGAACAAAGTGAAGGTATAGTGATGGGGTATCCACTGAGAGTATATGTTCCCCATTCAGTAGAAATTCTTTTGACAAGAACAAAAACACAGTACATGACACATAGTCGGCTGACTAAGTACGAAAAAGTCATCTTGAGCGCAGAAAATGTGACCATAGATAGATGCATAAATGTAAATCCTTCGACTTCATTGCCAGATGAAGAGAGTATAATTGAACAAGATGAAGTAGATCATGATTGTCTGAATGTGCTGGAATATTGCACAAAACCAAGAGCTGACATAAAAGATGAACCGTTAAAGGAATCCGATTATGTCATGTTTGTAGATGGTTCATGTTTACGCACAAAGGAAGGAGTGTTAAGCGCAGCTTATGCAGTATGCACAGTGGCAACTGTAATGGAAGCGTCTTGTCTGAAAGGAGTTAGGTCTGCCCAAGTTGCGGAACTAATTGCTTTGATTCAAGCATGTAAATTGGGGAAAAATGTACGAATCACGATTGTGACCGATAGCCAATATGGTTTCGGCATCGTACATGATTTTGGTCAGATTTGGTCACAAAGAGGATTTTTGACATCTGCAGGAACACCTATCAGAAATGGAGATTATGTTAAAAAACTGCTTGAGGCGATACAGCTGCCTAAACAAATAGCTGTAGTGAAGTGCAAGGCGCATAAGAAAAACGAAGATTACATAGCGGTTGGCAATAATTATGCTGACGAGATCGCTAGATATTGTGCGGAAAACATGGCGTCCCTGAACAGAAATAGAGAAAGGGAGCATGTCTCTTGTCCTTTGCTTTTCACTAATGCAGTCGAAACGTGGGATGAAGTAAGGCAGTTACAAGAAACAGCAAGAGATGAGGAAAAGGATTACTGGATTAAAGCAGGATGTAGAAGACAGGAAGATAATGGAGTGTGGGTATACAGAGATGAAAGACCAGTTATGCCTGATAGCATGATTGCAGACATGGCACGGATGTACCATGGACAAGCTCATATTGGGAGAGATGCAATGATCAGACTTTTTAGACAAACTTGGTATAATCCAAAATTCAGAGCCATTGCTGAAAGTCTTTGTCAAAGATGTCTTATTTGTCAACAATTTAACCCAGGAAGAAAGACAGTAGTGAGTCTAGGAACAATAGGACGAGAAGGAGGTCCATTCACAAGGATACAGATGGATTTTATTGAGATGCCCCCTAGTAACAGATTAAGATATGTTCTGGTGGTCGTCTGTTTGTTCTCTCGTTGGGTGGAGGCATACCCCACAAGAAGGAATGATGGAACAACCGTGGCAAAACTTATGCTACGAGAGTTCATTCCGAGGTATGGTTTTCCAGTCACAGTTGAGACAGATAGAGGAACACATTTTCAAAATGAGTTGATCCAATTGATTTGTGAAGCATTGAGTATTAAACAAAAACTACATTGTGCTTACAGACCCGAAGCTTCTGGGGTAGTAGAGCAGATAAATGGAACAATTAAAAACAGATTAGGAAAAATGTGTCAAGCTACAGGACTCAAATGGCCAGATGCACTGCCTCTTGTTCTGATGACCATCAGAAGCATCCCTGAAAAGAAAACGGGACTCAGTCCTCATGAAATGATCATGGGACGAGCAATGAGACAAGCCCACGTACCAGTCAACAAGTTATTAACAATAACTGATGATCTAATACTGGATTATTGCAAAGGACTGGCTGATGTGGTGCGTTCTGTGTTTCATCAGGTTGGACCGGATGCGACCACTCTTGAAAGAAAACCAGCCCACGACTTGAATCCAGGAGACTGGGTCCGTATTAAAGTCCACAGGAGAAGAAACTGTCTAGTTCCGCGTTGGGATGAGCCAAGACAGGTAATCCTAGTAACAACGACTGCTGTCAAGTGTGCAGGAGTAAAGAACTGGGTTCATGCCAGCCACACAATCAGAATTCCAGAACCTACAGATCGACATGTGAGTCGGCGTCTGGAAGTGTGGGATAAAAGTTTAACGGCGGGAACAACCAAGATAAAAGAAAGGGTGCCAGAACTTGAAGATCGACCTGAAAGTCGACATCTGGAGACCCCAACGGAAAACACCTCTAGAGAAGAAGAGGAACAAGAAGAAGAAGAAGAAAGAAATTCAGAAGTTCCAGAACTTGAAGATCGACCTGTAAGTCGACATCTGGAAATATCTGACACAACTTCAGGATCTGATGATTCAGCTGCAAATTGGGAAGAATTCCGAAAGGGAACTTGGGGTTATAAACCAATTAGAGAAGAAACTGAGCAAGAAATTGAGTTAGATGAACAACCAAGTACAAGTTATGGTGGAAATCCTTCAGAAACAATATTAATAGATGAAGTAGGGAAAGAAGTACACAAAAAGTTAGAAAATCGAGAAGAACCCCGAGGAGCAATAGGGATAGATAGAGAAACAGGAGAACAGGGAAATTCAGAAGCAGATAAGGAGGAAAACACCAAATCGGAAGAACCCCGAGGAGGGACAGTGATAAGGGAAAACAAAAAGGAGAAGACAGATCCACCAGTAGGAGATGACGAGATTATAAGTTTCAAAATAAGAAACAATAGTGAGACAGTTGAAACAGAAACAGAAGAAAGTGGAGGAGAGGAAAAAGCAAAGACTGAATCAAGAAAAAGAAATTGGAGGTCGGAAAGAGAAGAAAGAGAGGGTGAGGTAAAAAGGCCAAGAAAAGGAGATAATTGGCCCAACAGCTATGTAAGAAAATTGAGATATAGAATAATAAGAGCAGAAGATGAAGATGCTGAACAAGTAAATGAAGTAACAAGTCAAAAGGGACAAGAAAAACCCAGTGGAAAAAGATTACAAAAGTCCAAAAGGACAAGGAAAATAAATTCAAAATTTAAGTCACCTGAGTGGCTGTATATTGCACTAACAGATTACAAAGGAGAAGAAGAAAACACTCACGGAAACCAGAGACTGAGAAGTCGGATGGGAAAAGGTGAGATGCAACAAAAGGACTGAAGTGAAGACTTAAAGTGCTTCTGCCGGACGTGACAATTTTACTGGATGTGACAAATCACCGGATGTGACAACGAAAGAATTCTGGAGAGAATTAAAGAAAGTACCAAGCAAAGACTTTTTGAAAGCAGAGTGGCGTCTAAGTCATTTTGAGGTGTAGTGACACAATTTTCTGAAAAATTAACAAATAGAAAAAGAAAAATGGAGAATAATGAGAATAGAAGAAATAAATGTGATTTTATAAAGAGATGGTGCAAAATGTGCTGCTTTTGTACAGGGTTATTAATGACCATATGGATAGTATTAGCAATCACAATTCCTATTAGTGTAGCTGTGATAGAAGCAAAGAATGATACTAAACAAGAAAAAGAAACTAATATTAAAGAACAAGTTGTTTTAAGAAGTAGTGCAGAGTTGCATAAGGATAGGTCAGTAACAGATTTTTCAAAGAATGTTTTTACAAAGTTGTTGTATGAGTACGTAAAAACAATGGAAGTGAGAGATTGTTATGTTTGTATGCAATTGCCTGCATCAGTATCTGAAGGTGTGACTTATCATCACTTACCTTTGACTTATGGAATAACATGTAGTGTAATAGCAAGTTTATTTTATAAAACAGGTAGATTAGAATCTTATTATACTGATATAGATAAGATATTTGCAAACATTCCTGTAGTGCCAGAACTTAACAAAGTAAAACCAGCAAAGGTTTTAGGAGAATTCTTTTTAGAACATAGAAAATTAACGTTAGAAGAAATAGTTAGTAACAACCTTACCTGTGAGTTAAGGAAAGAAGAAAAAGTATTTCTAGACATGGTTGAGGAAAGAAGAATGAAATTTCAAAAAGAAGCAATAAAAGAGGAAGGAAAACGCTTATGGACGTTTGAGGAAGGAAATCATGAAGGGAAAAAGATAAATGCAGCAATGACATTAGACTGGCCGCAAACAGGAAAGTTGTGCATTAGGAGAAATAAGACAGTCTATGACAATTACTTTGTAGGTTCAAGTATCTGCCATGACAATTATCAAATTCTGGGAGGTTGGGGATTCAAAGGTGGAAAAGATCCAATATTTCCAGGTATCTATTATATTTGTGGGAATAGAGCTTATTACAGGTTACCGGACCATTGGTATGGAACTTGCTATGTAGGCCTGGTCTTTCCAAAAATCTTTCACATGGACAGAGAAGAAAAGGGAACATACAAGATGATTAATGGATTTAAACGTAGAAAGAGGGAAAGTTTTTCAGAAGTTGTAGGAGATATTTTTGGAGCATTGATACCAGCAGTGGGAATATCTTTGAATGCATTTAAAATTCGGAAGTTATCCACAGTAGTAGATCGTTTGTCTACAGATACTGCGGGAGGGTTCTTAATGGTAAATACCGAAATGGTTGCCATGAGAGCTATGGTGATGCAAAATCGGCTTGCCCTTGATATTCTTTTGGCAAAAGAGGGTGGAGTCTGTGGAATGTTGAAAGTCCAACATTGTTGTACTTACATTCCGGATAACAGTGAAAATATACAGAAGTATATTACAAATATTACAAGTCTGCACAAAGAATTAGTCCCACTGGAGGTTGAAAGTGTTTTGGGAAAACTTGGTAGAGGGTTTTCCTCAGTAGCAAATTGGTTAACTAGGATGAGTAAACTAGTAATAGGGAAAGTTATAATAGTAGCAACTATAGTGATATTGTTAGCAATGATATTGAAAATAGTAATAACATGTATAAAGAGAAAAGTAAGACAGAATAAGATAAGAAGAAATAACAGAATAATGAGAGAAAGAGAGAGAGAAATGGGTGAAATTGAGTTGGAGAAAATGAAAGAAAGCATGTATAAAGAGACTAAAAGGCAAGATGAAGAAGAGACAGAGATATGAATAACAGAAAGTAAAGGATGAAAGACATGCTGCCTGAAAAGAAGTATGACTTGGGTTTTATGTGGTGATTTAAAAATCACCAAAGGGGGATTGATGGAGCAGTAAAAATAAAAAAATTTAACCCCTAACAAATTATATAATTAATTAATTAAAAATGTTCGTTAAATGTATTAATCAACATTGTATATGTGGGAATGGTAATATGCTAATGTACGTGCTAAATAATCTAATAATGAATGTCCGTGTGTCTAATCATAACGTAAGAATAAAAAGCGTACTAAATAAAATAAATGCATGTTTGTGCTTCATAGAAATAAAATGTGTCGTTGCAAAAACAATAGTGATGGTAAGTAAGGAGCAGCTTAAATGTCGCTTTTTGCTAGGTAACAACTAATTGGGGTACGTAGATGGGAGGGAAACGAAAGGGATATTTTTCTCTATTTTAATTATGTTTTATTTGCCTCAAATTAGTGCTTCTAAAGTAGAACCGAGTGGCGAGATAAAATGGCCGCCAGTGGGAAGATGTGCGCAGGCGCAAGGGGACACGTGGTACGGGATGAGATTGAAGAAATCTGGAGCCACGTGATGTCTCTGAGAGGCTAGGATGCAAGAAATGCTCAAGGCTGGTGTGACCTAATTGAACTGATAGTGTGCCGTAATGATCAGGAGAGAGTCCGTGGGAAAGGAGCCCAAGAGAAAGGACAATGACTGCGGAGTTCTTGAATGTGTCAAAAGAAGATACAAATGAACTGATCGAATCGGATGGAAATGTTTAAGCGTATGGGAAAGGAAATGATCCAAGGACCCTTGAATCCAAGAGAACTTGATTAAAGAATGAATAAGATGACATGCATGGACCAATGAAAGAAAAGCGTGATATTAATGTTGCAACAGTTAGTTAGCAAAGTTAGAATTGGGGTATAAGAGGGCCTACTCTTAGTGGAGGGGTTAGTTCCAGGCAGTTGATGTCAGTCGCGGTTGCAGTCACAGAGAGTTGCAGTTCGAGAGTCGTGGTTGCAGTAGAGGAGACGGGTTGCAGGTAGCTGATGCTGACGAGCTGAAGTTGCTGTTGCGGTCTTAACTTTACAGTTGAGTATGAGATTCAGGCTATTTCTAATCCCAAAGTTAGGTTAGAAATCATTAGGCTAAATTAGGAAGCTAGGCAGGTAACTAAGGTTTTTGGCTTCATGACAAAATTTCCTTTCTGCAATAAATTGATTATGCTTAATAAAATTGTGAATTTAAAATGAATAATTGAATAAAGTATTACATCTTTTCATGTTTTTAAAATTATATAAAATTTAAGATTCTTTAAAAACCAAAATGACTCAGTGGTTATTTTCCTAATTGATTGTGACCTGAGTAATTGGTTGATTGTGATTTAGCTGGTCTTAATCACTATGAACTAATTTCTTAAATGAATGATTCATCGACAAAACAATGAGCAGGAATATCTTAAGAAATAATTAAAAGAAAGTGACAAATTAAGGTAAATAGATATCCTTGCTCTTCCAGCGGTACACAAAATGGTGTTCTCCATTTAGTTCTCATGCTTCTCCTAGGAGTACGGAATTTCATAAAGGTGTAAAAGGAAATCCAGGAGTGTATGTGTGTGTGTTTAGGCGATGTTTATGGGCCCCATCGTCATGTGGATATGAGAAATATAGTTTGCCCCTGGATGACCTATAAGTAGCCTGGGAGGAGGATAGTTTTTATTGTACGCGCTGCATCAATGGCGAAAATATGCAGGGCCAACAGCTGGGGTTTCGTAAGACACGGTCTGATCAACCTGAGCTCCCCGGGATACCACTTGGAGGATGGGGTGCACCTGACTGGGGTTGGCATGGACATGTTTGATTTGATTTGGGGGGGATTTCTAAAGTGCATGGCTACCCAGAGGCTTTCCCGCGCTGACGATAAGAGCCGTGATCGGGAGGGGAACCAACTAATGGTTTCCAGGAAACAGCCAGGTCTTCAGTCCCTTTCTAAAAGCCAGCTCATTTTGTTGACTTCTTAGATCCAAAGGCAGCTCATTCCACATCTTAGGAACCAGGTGTGAGAAGGATCTGCCTCCCCATCTGGATCTTTTTATTCTGGTGGCGTGTAGGAAGTGAGAATGGGAGGACCTTAGTAGCCTAGTTGGGGTATGAGCGGAGATCAGAAGTCTGAGTTTTTCTGGGCCTTTATTGTTTACTGCCCTATGGGCAATGCAGAGGGCTTTGAACTTCACTCTTGCGGCGACTGGGAGCCAATGTAGTTGTTTCAAAGATTCTCTCACTGAGGTATGTTTTTGGAGTTTAAGCAAGAGCCTGGCTGCCGCGTTCTGTACCGTTTGAAGCCTCTTAATCACATACTTAGGCGAGTTCCCGGAGTCCAAGCGCGCAAATATCAGAGACTGCAGGACAGATTTCCTGAACTGCTCCGGGATAAGATTAAGAATCTTCCTGAGCCTTCTCAGAAGTCCGAAGCAGATACCAGACAATTTGTTTGCCTGTTCGTTCATTGAGAGGGAGTTATCTAACCAGATGTCTAGGTTTTTTTATCACCTGTTTAGAGACTGGTGGGGGACCCATACAGGCTGGCCAGTTGTTCAATGGCCTGGGAAGGTCCCTGTTGCTTAGGATCATGAGTTCTGTCTTTTCGCCATTCAGTTTTAACTAACTATCTGACATCCATCGGGCCAGTTTGTCCAGACAGGGACCCAATTGGATGTTACCCTGGTTATGATCTTGGGGCAGGGAGACAATCAACTGGGTAGCGTCAGCATACGATACGCCCAGGATGCCGAACTCCTGCATGATGGTGGCAAGCCGTCTTACGTAGACATTGAATAACGTGGTGTAGGAGAGTAGGATCTGCCTCTTATGTTGCCCCCACTTTTTTTCTGATGTTTGCACTGGTTTCTGGCTATAGTCTGGCTGGGTCCCTGCCAATCAGGGCCCCAGCCTCTCTGTTCTCTCTAAACGATTTGGAGTGCACTCTAGGTGCACTAGTGATTGGATACTGTGGTACCTTATGAGTCCCTAGTATATGGTACCTTAGGTACCAAGGGCATAGGTACTTCACAGGCCTACCAGGGGCTGAAGCATGTATTATGCCACCCCTGGGACACAGACTAAATCTGACACCACAGGCCTGCTACTGCAGCCTGGGTGAGGAAGTGCTAGCACCCCTCACTGAGATATAGGTCCCCTATATCTCTCCTGCACACACATTAAGACTTATCAGTCACCCCTAAAGCAGGCCCTATCAATCCTGAGGGCAGGGTGCTTAGTTTCCATGTGAGGGGGTGCCTCTGCCTGAGCAGGGCCCCTCTGCAGCTCTCAGAGTCCATTCTCTGGGGCTGTTTGTGGATGCGGTTAAACCATATACTCTTAAGTGCATTATATCCTCACGGTAGAATGCTAACTTTGGAATGGCTGCATCAAAACATGTCGTGTTTGGTGTCAAACATCTTGGAATACTACCCCCCGCCAGTTCTGGTGGTGGGGGTAGCAGTCCACCCTTCTAGAGGGATAGACATGTACCTACTGTGGAAACGCGGTAGAATCCTGCAGAGCCCTGGCATCACAAAATGGATGCCACCAGTCACAGACACTGGGCTGCCCTCCTGCTGATGACCAACACTCGCAGTGGAGGAAGCCCAACAATAGATATCCTGTCCCAAGGGGTGTGACCACCTCCCAGACAGGGTTTAGTGTATTGGGGCTGGGTGGGTGCACTCTTAGAGTGCTTTGAAGTCCTGCACTGGGGGAGCAGAAGGCTCCTCTGTGCATACCCCAGTTCAAACCGGCTCAGGGGCTACCTGCCCCTGCTCTGGCGCGAAACTGGACAAAGGGAAGTAGGCGTAACCACCCACTCCCTAACCCTCCCATAGGTGGGGTCATAGAGCTAGTCCCTCCCTTTCTTTTAGTATAAGAGGGGGAACCTGTGCATTGCAAACTAGATACCCCTGGGCGACGCTCTATAAGAAGAATCCCGGACCTTTGACATTCCACTACCTTTGGAAGACTGAAGAATCTCCCTTGGAGTCAAGGAGTGACTCCCCTGCTTGGCAAGCACCAAAAACGACAACGATGGTCGCAAACTACGCCGCTCCAGCCGGAGCCCGAAGTCCCTGCAGCCCAGGAAGAGGATTTCCTGACTTCTCCAAGGCCATCGTGAGTCCCCAGCGAAGCTGAGGCAAGTGGACCCCACGAGCGACGAGGAACCGCAGACCCTGGGTACCGTGCACTATTGTCAAGTGCAACCGCTTCACGATGTTCTACGAACTTGTGCTTTGGACCACGTGTGGTCCCAGCCTCCAGCAGAGATCCCTCCCAATTCAGAGGCCTACACCATCCCGAGTGACCGTGGGCCCCTGTTGAGTGAATCCTCCTGAGGTGTCTTTGCGATCCCTTGCCAGCCGGCTTGTGGGTCCCCAGAAGACTTTCCAAAGAAACCAAAGGGCTCCCCTGATTGCTCCAGGCCTGCCCTGACCTACCCTTGCTGGGTAAGTTCCTCAGACCTTGCTGGTCTGCACCATTGACTTTTCCGTTCCACCATGAGACTTGCTGCTACCAAGGCTTGTTGGCTCCAATCGGGACGCCGACACCGCAGTCAGCTGCAGACTTCGTGGTACACGCTGAATCCAGCTCCTGGCCATCCTCGATGCCTCCTCGACCTCGTGGTTGAAGAGTCAAGACACCAGTGAATGACCTGAATCTGTCGACGACGGTGGGCATTCATCTTCCTTGCCCCGGGCCACTGCCAAGTGCCCTTGAACACTGTCCCCTCTGCTTTCAGGTCTTCCTCCTTCTGAATCCAGGCTTGGATTCCACCGGACACTTCTTCTGTCGCCGCAAGCAGCAAGTCTTCACTGGCTCCCATTGAAAACGACGCCGCGACCTTACACCAAAGGACACCTATGCACCCGGCTCCCCTGGGTGAGGTAACTTTAGCATTACGGTGCTCCCGTGGGTGTGGGCCCTAGAACTACTTACCCTGTAAGTGCCTTGCTTGTGGCTACCCTAGAAGTGCCCTAAAACTCTTATTTTCTAGGTGTCTAAGTGCGACAATTGCGCTGACTCATACAGGGTTCGCGTCTGTGTTAGACACATCGCGTCCATCTCCCTTGTAGCTCTATTTGTAACCGTGTCCTTCGACTCGTACTGAGTCCGATCGGTGGGTTCACCTCGAACACACAAGGGGCCTGTAACATTGAAATCTCCAGTGCGCTGACTCGTACAAGGTTCGCGTCTGTGTTAGACACAGCGCGTCCATCTCCCTTGCAACTCTATCTGTAACCGCGTCCTTCGACTCGTACAAGGACCGATCGGTGTGTTCGCCTCGAACACGCAAGGGACCTTTAACATTGAAATCTCAATCGCGTCTGTTCGCATAGACTCGTACAGGACTCGCACCGGTGCCAGGACACCGCGTCCGTCCCTTGTGGGTCTCCTACAACTACCTGGGGTGGTTCTTGGGGGTCCCTCGATTCTAACTGCTCTAGACCTAGGTCTAGCCAAACTAAGATTGTGATATTTGATTGTGCTAACTTATTTTGATAACATTTGATTTGTACATATGTTCCTGACTTCTAATCTCATAAAGAGATTAGTAGAGAGTTGTTTATTAATAAATACATATATATTTGATATATATACCTGTGTGGTGTCTTTTCATTTGGTGATTCAAGAGATTGTGTGGTAAAACAAGCTGCTTTACATTCCTCCAAGACTTAGCCTGAAGGCTGCTCTCCACAGCTACCACTAGGATAGCTTTCTATAAAGGTTGTCTTAAACCTACCAACCATAAGAGTCGAATTGTTCTGGTGCAAGGTGTCCACTTTAATTAGTGAACAGCATATACCAGGCCAACTTCTCACATTGGTGGCAGCGTGTGGGATTCCAGCGTGCTATTGTTTTACCAGAAAATCTCTATTTGAATTACTAACTGAAAACCACTATAGGTACTCAAGGTACATATAAAGTCAAGCTTAGTATCAATAAGTTCTACTGAACTTAGAGCTGTGTGAAAAGGGATAGCACACCCTGTCTACAGCTCAAGCTAGTATCAGTAGGCCACAAACTAGTGTAGGTAGTACAACACTGCACAATACTAGGATGTCCTCAAGGGATGGACCCAGTGGATTCACCCAGCTTCAGTATAAGGACATGACTTTCGTTGACTTGAAAGCCATGTGTGCTGAGAGGCACCTGAAGATAGGACAGAGTCCCTCCACACTACACTTGATAGATCTGCTAACAACAGATGACCTTAGATTAGCTCTTGGAGCTAAGGGGTCTGGATCAGTGGGTGGGTCAGTTATAGTGTCTGGGTCAGATGATGAACATCAGGATGACCAGGACTCTGTGATTGTAGGGCCAGGCCCAAAGGGGTCTGAAGCAGACAGAGGAATTCTCCCTAAGAGAACTGACATAGTGGAAGACAGGCACAGGTCCCTTTCCAGGGAATCTGAGCACTCCTTTCACTCTGGCAGGGAAACTGTCTACCAGAGGAACTCCTTCTTCCCAAGAAGAGAGACCTCCTCTGAAAGGATGTACAAACTGCTGCAGTATGAGGAAGCAAGATTTGCCCTCAAAACCAAGCAGTTGGCATTAGACAAAGAAGCCTTTGAGTTCCAGAAAGCTTCTAGAAGAGAGGGTTAGAACCCCTGGTGGCAGCAACAGTGTCCCTAGAGGTAGAGAAAATACTCCAGACCATAGGAACCTGAGCAAGGTTGTTCCTCCCTACCAGAGTGGGGATGATATCAACAAGTGGATAACTGCTATGGAAAGGGCCTGTAGAGTACAACAGGTCCCCCAGAAGCAGTGGGCAGCAATCTTGTGGCTCTCCTTTTCAGATAAAGGTAGAGACAAGCTCCTCACTGTTAGAGAAGAGGATGCTGATGACTATGAAGTCCTGAAGAGTGCACTGATAGATGGGTTTGGCTTAACCACTGAGCAGTACAGGTTGAAGTTCAGAGACACCCAGAAGGCACAGACTCAGGACTGGACTGACTTTGTAGATTGTGCAACCAAGGCTCTGGAGGGTTGGCTCGTTGGCAGTAGGGTTACTGATTTCAAGGGATTGTATAATCTAATGATGAGAGAACAGATCCTTAATAATTGCCAGAACCAGTTGTTGCATCAATACCTGGTAGACTCGGATCTGACCTCTCCCCAAGAATTGGGAAAGAAGGCAGACAAGTGGGTCAGAACCAGGGTGAGGCAGAAAACCCAGAACCAAGGGGGTGACACAAAGAAGCAGGATCAGAAGGGCTCTGAGAAAGGTGGGGATAAGGCAAAAGACCAGAAGTCTTCACAAGGGCCCCAAAAATCTGCATCTGGTGGGGAGTCACAATCCAACAAGGGAAAAGGCCAAAAGAAGCCCTGGTGCAAATTCTGTAAACAGAAAGGGCACTGGACTTCTGATTGTAACAAGTCCAAAGACCAAACCACCACCACTCCTGCCCCTAAGGCAACTGTTCCCCCTAGCTCAGCTACTGGTGGAGGTGGTACTCAGAATAAGGGTGTAGTAGGGTTTACCCTGGGTTCTGAAGTGGACTCTGACCTAGTCAGAGTACCCACTCAGGCAGTGCTGATTTGTGATGGAGACCTTGATATGTCCTTCCTAGTAAGCCCCAGTAACCTGGGCAAATACAAACAGCATCCTGTAATAAATGGCAAACAGGCTTTGGCATTTAGGGACACAGGTGCTAGTGTCACCATGGTGGCAGAGGATCTTGTGGACCCTGGACAGATCATCCCTGGCGAAATGTACCGGGTGACCAATGCAAGCAATGTCAGGACCAACCATAGTCTGGCAGTTGTGAATTTCTCCTGGGGAGGGGTAACTGGCCTCAAGAAGGTTGTAGTCAGTGCAGACCTCCCTGTAGAATGTCTATTGGGCAATGATCTAGAGACTTCAGCCTGGTCTGAAGTAGAGTTATGGACTCACGCTGAGATGTTGGGCATCCCTGCAGAGGTATTTGCTGTGACCAGGTCACAAGCAAGAATGCATAACACTGAACCAGCTCTGGATCCTGGAACAATGGACCAGATGCTTCCCAAGAGGAGGAGCAGTAGGGTAAAGGCAGTGCCTTCCCCTCTGTCTCAGATCACAGATTCACCTCCAGAGGGAGGTGAAGCAGATCCTGAAGAAGGAACTGCCCCAGAGGGACTTGAGCCTGATCAGGTTGAGTTCTTGGGGGCAGGGGGCCCTTCTAGGGAAGATCTGAGTAAGGAGCAACAGTGCTGCCCCTCTCTTGAACCCCTCGGACAGCAGGCTGCTGCTGAGGCTGCTGGGAGTGCTAGTGGGTCCCATAAAGTTTATTGGGATGAGGGACTTCTATTTTCTGAGGGTAGAGATCCAGCCCCTGGAGCCACCAGGAGGATGGTAATCCCTCAGAAGTTTAGGGGGTTCCTCTTGACCCTAGCACATGATATCCCTTTGGCAGGTCACTTGGGCCAAAACAAGACCTGGGACAGGCTTGTTCCACATTTTCATTGGCCACATATGTCAGAGGACACAAAGGAGTTTTGTCGCTCCTGTGTCACATGCCAAGCCAGTGGCAAGGCAGGTGGCACAACAAAGGCCCCCTGATACCACTACCTGTGGTGGGGGTACCCTTTGAAAGGGTAGGGATTGACATTGTTGGTCCCCTTGACCCTCAAACTGCATCTGGGCACAGATTTATCCTGGTGGTAGTGGATCATGCCACCAGGTACCCAGAGGCAATTCCCCTGAGGACCACCACAGCCCCTGTGGTAGCAAGAGCCCTCATTGGAGTCTTCTCCAGAGTGGGTTTCCCAAAGGATGTCATTTCTGACAGAGGTACCAACTTCATGTCAGGATAGTTGAAGGCAATGTGGAAGGAGTGTGGGGTAACTTATAAGTTCACGACCCCCTATCACCCACAATGCAATGGTTTAGTTGAACGCTTCAACAAAACCCTGAAGGGAATGATTAAAGGACTCCCAGAGAAGCTTAGGCGGAAATGGGACCTTCTTCTTCCCTGCCTGTTGTTTGCATACAGAGAGGTTCCACAGAAGTGGGTTGGTTACAGCCCATTTGAGCTTCTGTTTGGGCATCCTGTGAGAGGTCCATTGTGTTTGGTAAAAGAGGGCTGGGAGTTACCTCTCAAGCCCCCCAAACAAGATGTGATGGACTATGTACTTGGTCTCCGCTCCCGGATGGCTGAGTACATGAAAAAGGCAACCAAAAACCTGGAGGCCAGCCAAGAATTACGAAAAGCTTGGCATGACCAAAAGGCTGTACTGACTGTATACCAGCTGTAGGAAGGTGGAATCTGACTATATGGTTGCCCCCACTTTTTTATGGTGTTTTGCTGGTTTATGACTTAGTTGGACTGGGATCCTGCTATTCAGGGCCCCAGTCTATCTGCTTTCTCTGTAAAATGGTTTCCATGTGCCTTAGGCACATCACTGATTGGGATCTGGAGTGCCCTTATAAGTCCCTAGTATATGGTATACTATGTACCAAGGGCATAGGTACCTCAGAGGCCTGCCAGGGGCTGCAGCATGTATTATGCCACCCCTGGAAGGCCATCCAAACTGACACCACAGGTCTGCTACTGCAGCCTGGGTAAGGTGGTGCATGCACCCCTTACTGTGATATAGGTTACCTATATCACTAAATACATACACACATATAAACCTATAAGTCACTCCTAAGGCAGGCCTTATCAATCCTAAAGGCAGAGTGCATGGTTCCTATGTGAGAGGGTGCCCCTGCATGAGCAGGGCCCCTCTGCAGCGTTCGGAGACCATCTCTGATGCTGTTTGTAGTGCAGCCTGACCATATACTCTTAAGCGCATTATATCCTCGCGGTAAAATGCTAACTTTGGAATGGCTGCACCTAAACATGTCGTGTTTGGTGTCAAACAGCTTGGAATACTACCCCCCCGCCAATTCTGGTGGCGGGGGTAGCATTCCACCCTTCTAGAGGGAAAGACATGTTAACTCTGACGAGTCCAGTAACTTCTTTCCAGAGCCCTGGCATCACAAAATGGATGCTGCTGCCACAGACACGAGTCTGGCCTCCTGCTGCTGGACGAAACTCCGGCAGGGGAGGCCTGGACAATAGGTTTCCTGTCCCAGGGAGGTGTGACCACCTCCCCAGACAGGATAATGTGTATTGGGGCTGGGCGGGAGCACTTTCGGGTGCTTTGAAGTCCTGCACTGGGGGCACATTTGGTGTCCCTGTGCATACCCCAGTTCAAACCGGATCAGGGGCTTGCAGCCCCTGCTTTGGCGCGAACTGGACAAAGGGAAAGGGGTGTAGCCACCCCTCTGCCCTGACCCACCCATAGGTGGGGCCACAGAGTAGTCCAACCCCTATCTTTAGTATAAAGATAGGAACCCAGTCCTTAGGACTTTAGATTATCCCTGGACGAAACTCTGAAACTGAATCCTGGACCTTCGACGCTCTACTCACGATTAGAGGACAGAAGAATCTCCCTTGGGGTCAAGGAGTGACTCCCCTGCTTGGCAGGCACCAAAGAAGCATCTGTCCGGTTCGCATTTCTGAAGCTCCCGTCGGACGCCGAAGTCATCGCATCACCAGAGGTGGATTTTCAGACTTCCCCGAGGCCACCCTGAGTCTCCAGCAAAGCTGAGACCCGTGGCTATCGTGGGTGACTTGAGACCGTGACCCCTGGACACCGAGCACATTTGCAAGTGCATCCTCTTCTGGGTCTCTCAAGAAGTCATGCTTTGGGCTCCGAGTAGCCCTAGCCTCCAGCACCAACTGCACCGAAGATCACTGGCCCCCACTCCACGAGTGTCCTGTAAGCCAGATCCACGTGCGGCGTCATGAGGCTCCTTTGCGGTCGCTAGCCCATTGGCTAGTAGCCCTTAACGAAGGCCAATCCTTTTCTAACTTGGCATCCTGGTTGCTCCAGGCCTGCCCTCACTTACCCTCGCTGGGTGAGTTCCCCAGACCTTGCTGGCCTGCACCATCGACGATTTTCCTCTGCATCGAGACTTGCCGTTGTCAAGGCTTGTTGGGTCCAATCCGGTCGCCGACACCTCAGCACTCGACAGACATCATGTACCAGCCCGAATCCTGATCCTGGTCGCCGACAACGCCTCCTGGACCTCGTGGCTGAAGAGTCAAGATGACCGTCAACGCACCTGAAGCACTCGACATCGGTGGGCATCTGTCCATCGCCTTCCTGGTCACTGGCTAGTGACCCAGACTCTGTCCCCTCTGCTTTCAGGTTCTTCAGAACTCCGATCCACTCTTGGATCCACCCGGACACTTTTCTCTTGGTCGCCAGCAGCACTTTGCAGCAGATCGCCATTCGAATCGACGACGAAACCCGACCCCGAAAGGCACCTATGCACCCGGCTTCCCTGGGTGAGGTAACACGAGTACTCCGGTGCTCCCGTGGGTAGAGACTCTTCAAAGTCCTAGATCTCAAAGGGTTTGGTCCAAGTCCTCTTTTAAGTGTCCCTTTTCTCTAATTTCCCGATCACGACTTTCTCCATAGAAGTCAACGGCGTATCGCGGTTGTGTATTTACACTGCACGCGTCTCCCGTGGGTCCCCTGTGTCACTACCTTGGGTGGTTCCTTGTGGTCCAAGCACTTCTAGAGGCTCTAGGCCTAGTGTCTAGTTCAGTCGTGGTTCTTATACCACTTTATTGGTATATGGTTTGGTACGCCCATAGGGCCCAAACGTGTATTTGTGCTATTACTGTGTTTAAATATCTTCTACCTTATGTACTTCGAACTCTAGCCTCATAAAGAGACTAGAGGGGTGTGTTTAGCAATAAATACATATATTTTGAATATATACCTGGTGTGGTGCTCTTTCATTTGGTCACTCAAGAGATTATAGACTGGTAAAACAAGCTGCTTTACATT
This sequence comes from Calotriton arnoldi, assembly GCA_963921515.1. Taxonomy (NCBI): domain Eukaryota; kingdom Metazoa; phylum Chordata; class Amphibia; order Caudata; family Salamandridae; genus Calotriton; species Calotriton arnoldi. The sequence goes on from CAWUFW010018142.1 coordinate 75,282, forward strand.
CCTTCAAGACTTAGCCTGAAGGCTGCTCTCCATAGCTACCACTAGGATAGCTTTCAATAAGGTTGTCTTTAACCTATCTCCAATAAGGGGTTGTTTGGACTGGTGCAAGGTGCCCACTATAATTAGTGGACAGCATATGCCAGGCCAACTTCTCACATTGGTGTGCAGCGTGTGGGATTCCAGCTTGCTATTGTTTTACCAGATAATCTCAATTGAATTGATCAACTGAAAACCACTAAAGGTACCTAAGGTACATATAATTTAAGCTTAGAATACAGTAAGTTCTACTGAACTTAGAGTTGTGTGTTAAGGGATAGCACAACCCTTTCTACAACTCAAGAGAGTTTAGTAGGCCACACTAGAGTAGGTAGTGCATACACCACACCACACTAGTAATGTCTTTAAGGGTAGGATCTAAAGAATCCTTGCAGGTAGCCATTGAGCTTCCACCCTCCAAGTATGATACACTCCCATTCTTGGAATTGAGAGCTTTATGCAACTTGAGAAAAATAAGGACAGGCCAAAGCCCCACCACCCAACACCTCAAGGAGTTGTTGGTGGCTTATGACCTTAGTAAGCCCTTGGGGACTGAAGGGGTAGGAGCTGAGGGTGGGGCAGATGATGAGGTTGGGAATGGGGGTACCAGTACCCCCAGTCCCCCTCTGAAACTGGCCAGGAGGGCGACAATGGCCCTGACCTGGATAATCCAACCCCTCCTGAGGAAGATGAAGAGGAGGATCAGAATGATGCCCCCTTTGTCCCCCAGGAAGGATTGTGAGTGTGCCCAGAAGGTCTAGATCTTCTTCTCAGGAGTCTAACCACTCTGGCACCTCAATAGGGAGCTCTGTCTCATCTCATAGGAGGGAATCCTCTCATGAGAGAAGAAAAAGGCTGATTCAATATGAGGAAGCTCAGCTTGAACTCAGAAGGAAGCAAGTAGCCTTAGACAGGGAGTCCCTAGATCTCCTTAGAGAGAAAAGAAAGTTGGGACTAGAGTCCCATGGTGGCAGCAATATCCCTAGAGATAGGGAAAGGTCTTATGACCATAGAAACCTAAACAAGATTGTCCCTCCCTACCAGAGTGGGGATGACATCCACAAATGGATAACTGCACTGGAGAGCGCCTGTAAAGTTCAGAAGGTCCCCCAGAGGCAGTGGGCAGCAATCTTGTGGCTCTCCTTTGCAGACAAAGGTAGAGACAAGCTCCTCACTGTAAGAGAAGAGGATGCTGACAATTACACAGTCTTGAAGAGTGCTCTGATAGATGGGTTTGGCCTAACCACTGAACAGTATAGGTTGAAGTTCAGAGACACCCAAAAAGCTCAGACTCAAGACTGGGTTGATTTTGTAGATTGTGCTACAAAGGCTCTGGAAGGTTGGATACATGGCAACAAAGTGCATGACTTTTTAGGATTGTACAATTTGATTATGAGGGAGCAGATCCTTAATAATTGTCAAAACCAGCTTTTGCACCAGTATCTGGTGGACTCTGATCTGACCTCTCCCCAAGAATTGGGAAAGAAGGCAGACAAATGGGTCAGAACCAGAGTAAAAACTAGAAATCAGGGTGGTGACCAGAAGAAAGATTCTACTAAGTCCCAAGAGAAAGGTGGGGATAAATCTAAGGATAAGTCCCCTACAGGGCCCCAAAATTCCTCTTCTGGGGGTGGGTCCCAAACTCCTTCCTCTCCTGAAAAGAAACCATATTGCCATGTCTGTAAAAAGCCTGGGCACTGGAAAACTGATCCCAGTTGCCCCAGGATTGGCAATAAAGAAAATGTTCCTCCCACAACTACTACCACCCCTCCTGGTACTACCAGTAGTAATCCTCCAGTTGGGAGTAGTGCACCCAAAAGTTGGGTGCTTTTGCAAGAGGAACAGAGGTGAGCCCTAGTTTAGACAGGGACCCCTCAACAGACTCCTCTGACTCTGATGGTGGTATAGGATTTGCCACCTTTACCATGGGTCCCACAGCGTTGGGCAGGTACAGATTGGAGCCAATAATTAATGGTCAGAAAGCTGTGGCATTTAGGGACACAGGGGCTAGTGTCACCATGGTGGCAGGAAACTAGTCCCCCTCACCAGTTTTTACCTGAGTTTAAGTACCAGGTGACCAACATTGATGGTGTCAGAACAGATCACCCCATGGCCATAGTCAATCTCAGCTGGGAGGGGGTCACAGGCCCAAAGAGAGTGGCAGTGTCCCCCACCTTACCTGTAGATTGCCTGATGGGCAATGATTTGGAAATTTCAGCCTGGGCTGAAGTTGAACACCAAACCCATCTTAGGATGTTGGGCGTCCCTGTAAAGGTTAGTGGGGCTGTGATGGCCACAGCCCCAGCCCAAGAATTTGGAGAGATGGAGCCTGAAAGAATGGCCCACTCTCCCCCAAAGGAGAGCACAAGGGTTGAAGAAAAGTCTTCTTCCCCCAGACAGTAGGTAAGGGTCAGCCTCCTCAGGGAACTGACCCTACCCCTAGTGAAGGAACTGCCACAGAGGTAGTCAGGCCTGGCCTGGCCACACCCCTGATGGCAGAGGACCCTTCCAAGGTGGTACCCAGTCTGGAGCAGGTAACCTGCCCCTCTCTACCCTGCCTCAGTCAGCCCAGGGCTGCAGAGGTCAGGGAGGTCAGTGGACCCCCAGGGCCCCCTGCCCAGAGGAACCCCCCATCAGCAGATTAGGGGCACCCAGTCTAGTAGCCCTAGCCAGGTGAAAATTCCTCTACACACTGAGGGATCCCCCATACCTTTATGTAGGGACCTCCCCAGAAGGACTCTGGTAGGCAAGGGCAAACCTGGGACCAGAAGGTTCCAAACCTGCCATGTCCCTCCAGTAGTCCATCCAAAGGGACCCAACCCCCAGCTGTAGGCAGCCAAAGGTTGACCCTTAGAGCAAAGTGCAACTCAGTCATGGAAAGACAGGCGTACATGGTGACCAGTGATCTGAAGAAGCTGAGGCCAACATTCCTAGGGCCTCACTTCCCTACTCAGACACCTCACCAGACTTGTACTTTACCTAAGCACACCACAGGTAGTGATTCCTTATGGTGGAGACCCTCTCATACCCTTAGGGTGAGGGATTGCTTAGTGGACCATAAGACAGGGGGCAACCATGCTAGTGCAGGTGCTTCCTTATATGACCACTTAGTCAATGAAGGCTCAACTGGCCAAGGTTAGCCTTATCTCCTTTCGTTTGGGGGGGGGTTATGTAGGAAGGTGGAATCTGACTATATGGTTGCCCCCACTTTTTTTATGGTGTTTTGCTGGTTTATGACTTAGTTGGACTGGGATCCTGCTATTCAGGGCCCCAGCCTATCTGCTTTCTCTGTAAAATGGTTTCCATGTGCCTTAGGCACATCACTGATTGGGATCTGGAGTGCCCTTATAAGTCCCTAGTATATGGTATACTATGTACCAAGGGCATAGGTACCTCAGAGGCCTGCCAGGGGCTGCAGCATGTATTATGCCACCCCTGGAAGGCCATCCAAACTGACACCACAGGTCTGCTACTGCAGCCTGGGTAAGGTGGTGCATGCACCCCTTACTGTGATATAGGTTACCTATATCACTAAATACATACACACATATAAACCTATAAGTCACTCCTAAGGCAGGCCTTATCAATCCTAAAGGCAGAGTGCATGGTTCCTATGTGAGAGGGTGCCCCTGCATGAGCAGGGCCCCTCTGCAGCGTTCGGAGACCATCTCTGATGCTGTTTGTAGTGCAGCCTGACCATATACTCTTAAGCGCATTATATCCTCGCGGTAAAATGCTAACTTTGGAATGGCTGCACCTAAACATGTCGTGTTTGGTGTCAAACATCTTGGAATACTACCCCCCACCAATCCTGGTGGCGGGGGTAGCATTCCACCCTTCTAGAGGGAAAGACATGTTAACTCTGACTGAGTCCGGTAACTTCTTTCCAGAGCCCTGGCATCACAAAATGGATGCTGCTGCCACAGACACGAGTCTGGCCTCCTGCTGCTGGACGAACCTCCGGCAGGGAGGCCTGGACAATAGGTTTCCTGTCCCAGGGAGGTGTGACCACCTCCCCAGACAGGATAATGTGTATTGGGGCTGGGCGGGAGCACTTTCGGGTGCTTTGAAGTCCTGCACTGGGGGCACATTTGGTGTCCCTGTGCATACCCCAGTTCAAACCGGATCAGGGGCTTGCAACCCCTGCTTTGGCGCGAACTGGACAAAGGGAAAGGGGTGTAGCCACCCCTCTGCCCTGACCCACCCATAGGTGGGGCCACAGAGTAGTCCAACCCCTATCTTTAGTATAAAGATAGGAACCCAGTCCTTAGGACTTTAGATTATCCCTGGACGAAACTCTGAAACTGAATCCTGGACCTTCGACGCTCTACTCACGATTAGAGGACAGAAGAATCTCCCTTGGGGTCAAGGAGTGACTCCCCTGCTTGGCAGGCACCAAAGAAGCATCTGTCCGGTTCGCATTTCTGAAGCTCCCGTCGGACGCCGAAGTCATCGCATCACCAGAGGTGGATTCTCATACTTCCCCGAGGCTACCCTGAGTCCCCAGCAAAGCTGAGGCCCGTGGCTATCGTGGGTGACTTGAGACCGTGACCCCTGGACACCAAGCACATTTGCAAGTGCATCCTCTTCTGGGTCTCCCAAGGAGTCATGCTTTGGGCTCCGAGTAGCCCTAGCCCCCTGCACCAACTGCACCGAAGATCACTGGCCCCCACTCCACGAGTGTTCTGTAAGCCAGATCCACATGCGGCGTCACGAGGCTCCTTCGCGGTCGCTAGCCCGTTGGCAAGTAGCCCTTAACGAAGGCCAATCCTTTTCTAACTTGGCATCCTAGTTGCTCCAAGCCTGCCCTCACTTACACTTGCTGGGTGAGTTCCCCAGACCTTGCTGGTCTGCACCATCGACGATTTTTCTCTGCATCAAGACTTGCTGTTGCCAAGGCTTGTTGGGTCCAATCCGGTCGCCGACACCTCAGCACTCGACAGACATTGTGTACCAGCCCGAATCCTGATCCTGGTTGCTGACAACGCCTCCTGGACCTCGTGGCTGAAGAGTCAAGATGACCGTCAACGCACCTGAAGCACTCGACATCGGTGGGCATCTGTCCATCGCCTTCCTGGTCACTGGCTAGTGACCCAGACTCTGTCCCCTCTGCTTTCAGGTTCTTCAGAACTCCGATCCACTCTTGGATCCACCCGGACACTTTTCTCTTGGTCGCCAGCAGCACTTTGCAGCAGATCGCCATTCGAATCGACGACGAAACCCGACCCGAAAGGCACCTATGCACCCGGCTTCCCTGGGTGAGGTAACACGAGTACTCCGGTGCTCCCGTGGGTAGAGACTCTTCAAAGTCCTAGATCTCAAAGGGTTTGGTCCAAGTCCTCTTTTAAGTGTCCCTTTTCTCTAATTTCCCGATCACGACTTTCTCCATAGAAGTCAACGGCGTATCGCGGTTGTGTATTTACACTGCACGCGTCTCCCGTGGGTCCCCTGTGTCACTACCTTGGGTGGTTCCTTGTGGTCCAAGCACTTCTAGAGGCTCTAGGCCTAGTGTCTAGTTCAGTCGTGGTTCTTATACCACTTTATTGGTATATGGTTTGGTACGCCCCTAGGGCCCAAACGTGTATTTGTGCTATTACTGTGTTTAAATATCTTCTACCTTATGTACTTCGAACTCTAGCCTCATAAAGAGACTAGAGGGGTGTGTTTAGCAATAAATACATATATTTTGAATATATACCTGGTGTGGTGCTCTTTCATTTGGTCACTCAAGAGATTATAGACTGGTAAAACAAGCTGCTTTACATTCCTTAAAGACTTAGCCTGAAGGCTGCTCTCCATAGCTACCACTAGGATAGCTTTCAATAAGGTTGTCTTTAACCTATCTCCAATAAGGGGTTGTTTGGACTGGTGCAAGGTGCCCACTATAATTAGTGGACAGCATATGCCAGGCCAACTTCTCACACCAGCCAGGACAGAAAGTGTGGGTGTTGGAGCCTGTGGCCCCAGCAGCCCTCCAAGACAAGTGGAGTGGCCCCCATACCATAGTTGAACAGAAGGGAGAAGTCACCTATCTGGTGAATCTTGGAACTCCCAGGAGCCCCCTGAGGGTGCTCCATGTCAACAGATTAAAGCCATATGTTGACAGGGCTGACATGGGCTTGCTCATGGCAACTGATGAGGACCAGGAGGAGGAGAGTGACCCTCTCCCTGACCTGCTCTCTCAAAACCCTGATGATGGGTCAGTAGATGGTGTTGCTGTGGCAAGCAGCCTCACTGACCATCAGCAAACTGAGTGCAGACAAGTTCTGCAACAGTATAGACATATGTTTAGCCTGACCCCTAGTCAGACTACCTGGTGCACCCATGAGGTGGACACTGGAGACAGTCTGCCTGTCAAGAGTAAAATCTACAGGCAACCTGTCCATGTCAGGGACTGTATCAGGACTGAAGTCCAGAAAATGTTGGAGCTAGGTGTAATTGAGCCTTCAGATAGCCCTTGGGCTAGCCCAGTAGTCCTGGTACCCAAGCCTCATACCCAGGGTGGTAAGAAAGAAATGAGGTTTTGTGTAGACTACAGAGGCCTCAATGCAGTCACTAGGACTGATGCCTATCCCATACCCAGGGCAGATGAGCTGATTGATACTTTGGCCTCAGCCAAGTATCTAAGTACATTTGACCTAACAGCTGGCTACTGGCAGATCAGATTAGCTGATGATGCAAAAGCCAAACCAGCATTTTCGACCCCTAGTGGGCACTACCACTTTGTGGTGATGCCCTTTGGATTGAAAAATGCACCTGCCACTTTTCACAGGTTGGTGAATAAAGTTCTGGCAGGGATGGAAACTTATTGCTCAGCTTATCGAGATGATATTGCTGTCTTTAGTTCCTCCTGGCAGGATCACCTGGTCCACCTCAGAAATGTTTTGGAGGCTCTGCAGAAAGCAGGCCTCACTATCAAGGCCACTAAGTGCCAGATAGGGCAGAGTCAGGTTGTGTACCTGGTCCACCTTGTAGGTGGAGGCCAGGTTCAGCCTTTACAGAGCAAAATCCAAACCATAATGGAATGGGTTGCTCCAACCACCCAGACACAGGTGAGAGCCTTCTTAGGCCTGACTGGGAACTATAGGAGGTTTGTCAAGGGATATGGATCTATAGTGACCCCCTTGAATGATCTGACCTCAAAGAAAATGCCAAAAAAGGTTCAGTGGACAGCTAGCTGTCAGAAGGCATTTGAAGACCTAAAGCAGGCCATGTGCACTGCCCCCATCTTACAGAGTCCAGACTACACCAAAAAGTTCATTGTCCAAACAGATGCTTCTGAGCTGGGTGTGGGAGCTGTACTGTCTCAACTGAATGATGAAGGTCAAGACCAGCCAGTAGCTTTTATTAGCAGAAGGCTGACCCCTAGAGAGAAACGTTGGTCAGCTATAGAGGGAGGCCTTTGCTGTGGTGTGGGCCCTGAAGAAGCTGAGGCCATACTTGTTTGGCACTCACTTCATAGTTCAGACTGACCACAAGCCCCTCCTATGGCTTAAACAAATGAAAGGAGAAAACCCGAAACTTTTGAGGTGGTCCATTTCCCTACAGGGGATGGACTATACAGTGGAACATAGGCCTGGGACCCAACATGCCAATGCAGATGGACTCTCAAGGTATTTCCACTTTGAACATGAAGACTCAACTGGTCAAGGTTAGTTTAGTGTCCCTGCGTTTGGGGGGGGTTGTGTAGGAGAGTAGGATCTGCCTCTTATGTTGCCCCCACTTTTTTTCTGATGTTTACACTGGTTTCTGGCTATAGTCTGGCTGGGACCCTGCCAATCAGGGCTGAAGAACCGGACATACCTAGACTATCTGGAGCCACTGCTGCTCCCCAGCCCCTGTCATCCAAAACCCAGACAGTCAATCCACAAACCCAGCAGAGGCCTGCTGGATGGCTGAGCAAGTAAATACCTACTTTCTAAAAGTGGTATTTTCAAACATAGAATGTAAAAATCACCTTTTCTAAAAGATGCATCTTTAGATTCTGAGTTCAGGCATACTAAACTTTATTTTTCTACCTAGTTCCCAGGGCCAGTTATGTTTATAAGATGTTATAAACAAACTCCCTGAAGAACCGGAATAACCCACTCACTGGGTCTCGGCGGTGGGGGAATTGCCCAAGTCTTCCATACCCTTCATACGTAGTAAAAGGAGACACAGGAGCCTTCGTCTGCAGGAGGAACCCAGATTTATTCAGATAGCCCGGGCTATGGAACAGAGTCCCAAGCTCGTTAGAAACAAGACAGAGGAGGCTGCTGCTTTACTCCGCAGCTTACAAGCCTTTTATACTTTTTCATTCCAGTCTTTTGGCTGTTAGTCCATTGTTCAATCAGGGCAGTGTTTGCAGTTGATAACCAGATCCAGACGGTGTTTGTAGTTGGTGACCTGATCAAGGCTTGGTACTCAAAGTATTGTTCACTCAGCTTGATCAAAGCACGGTCATTCAGGTCATTGTTCGATCAGCTTGATCAAAGCTCGGTCATTCAAACCATTGTTCAATCACCCTGATCAAGGCCCAGCAGTCAGACCATTGTCCAGATAACCTGATCACGGTGTCAAGGATGTTTACCAGGCAGGGAGCAGGAGATGGGAAACAAATCATTTACACAGGACGTGAGTGTCTCATGGTTTTCTGTCGAACTGCAAAGAACAGGGGGGTTGGGTGTGCGACAGTTCCTGGGCAGAAATGCAGGCTGCAAGATGGTTTTTGTCGTGTTAGTTAGAATTTCCTCAGGCATCAGCAGAAACGACCAGGTGGGTCGTGTGGAAGTGTTTGTCACGAAATGGCAATGAAAAAACAATGAAGTCCTAGTACAAATGATACCGATCAGAAGAACACTTTTCCTCAGACCCTCCTTTTGCCATTGAGTGGCAAATACTTTAAGAAATGTCAATGTTCATAAGGCCATCGGTTTCTTGTTGGAGCATCATCATCATATTGGTGCTGTGAATGTTGGAGGGTGGAGGCTGGATGGTCTGGACACACATTGTACAGAGCACTGGCAGGCACTGAAAGCACAAACAGCAGGAGACCAGGACAGTTATTCCCAGGGCAAGGAAGGTGAGGACCCTCCACCCCCACTGGGAAAGGAGGCCCCAGATCCAGCCTGTGAGGGACCAGTTGCCTTCATCCAGATGAATTTCGGAAGAAAGGCGATGCAGGCGTTGGATGGCATTGTATACTGTAGGTGCGTTGTCTGGGATGTACACGCAGCAGCTGGAGCCGATCAATTTACACACACCACCACGATCAGCAAGGAGGACGTCTAGGACCATGCGGTTCTGCAGTGTTATAAGGCGGTCCGCCTGTAGTTCTGCAGTGATGTTGGAGAGGGCACCAGCCGTTACTGTGATGGTGGCTTCAAGGACCCTGGTCAGTCCTCGTACAGCCCGACTGTTTGCCATGGGGCCCCAGAATGGAAGGAAACCTTTAAGGAAGTCCCCGGTTTCCTGGCCTGCTGTATCCTCGGCTGATATGGCGCCCCTACGTGAGCGACGCAGAGCGCCCTTCATCAACAGGTGGTAACTCCCATGGGTAGAATACGTTGGCGGAAGGAGGAAGGCCAGATAGCAGGTACCAGACCAGTTACGGGGGAGCCAAGTGTAGGCGGCAGTGCCACAGATAAAATAGGTGTTGGGGGATGCCACCAGCTTCGGAGGAGATGTAGAGTTTAAAGATTTTGTGATATTACAAGTACTGGTACCAACTTTCTTAGTCCCTAGGCCATGGATGCAGACACGGCCTTGCACATTTATGACATTCACAGTGTCTCGTTCATCGGGCAGTATCCTTCTTGTGCGGAATCTGGAAAATGTTCGTCGAGTGGTTGAGTTGAATACTACCATCTTACCGAGTTCATCTGGTGATAGTAGCGATGTGGATGAGCTGGTCGGGCAAAAAGGAGCATTGGCATGGCCAGATCTGTTCCGCCAGAAGTCATCCTGAAATGTTCCAAGGGCAGAATTGGCAGTACCATTGACAGTGTAGGCCTCCTGTATCAACATCCACCATGCAAGACAAGACCCAGAGATGGAAAAGGGGTAGGGAAAGAATGGGACAGGGTGTATCATGGAATGCGGCATCAGTCCGCAAACCCAGCAGTTGGAAGTGTTCATGATCAGCTGATGATGATGCAACATTTGGATGAAGGTGTTATTGAAGAATTCTGCACGGCGGGGTAATTCGTGGGCTGGTAGCGTGTAATACTGGTGCTCTGCAGGAGTCGGGATAGGGGTTGGTGAGGTAACAGGATGGTAGATTAGTAACAGCCAACCAAGGATAGACAGGATGAGGGAGACAAAGAGCGTCACCACGGTGGCCATGAAGCATTTACTATGTCGGAGACTGACATATTGTTTCTGGATTCGAGTGTTTTGGACGGCAGCCATTGTGCTAAGCCAGGGACCTCTAGTGGCTGTCTGTGATTGGTGGTTGCTTCACTGGGCGCAGGTGCCAAGAGCCCTATGGCGTACCTTAGTCTGACACACCAGCACTACTCTCGGCCGGGGAGATCACAGCTCTACAGCCTATAGGCACTTGGCAAAGTCAAAGGGCAAGCTTTCCCTCGGGGGCGTAAGTTATATCGGTCGGAAGTAGGGACAGTATGGTCGGGAAACAATTGTTCTTGATGTTCAGCAGAGTTAAGGGAGGGTTCCACCCTTCCTTTCAGTACGCTGTCACTCTCTGCTTCTGTAGATGTAAAATGCAGTCTGGCATCGCTGAATGGGACAAATGTCGGGACTGTTTCTGTTTCTGAGTCTCCTTGTCCTTCCCTCACCCACTGATCATAGGGGAGGGGCAGAGGCACACGCCTCCAGTGGGACGAATGCACCCAATTCTTCCGACCTTCTACTTTCACGGCGGTGCGGGTGGCCAGCAACACCTGACGGGGCTGTGTCCAGCGGGGTTCGAGGCTCTTAGTCCGTTGAAAATTCCTCACTAAGACCCAATCTCCAGGTTGGATAACGTGTCCTGGGCCCTCGCTTTTGTCAGGTATGGCCTCATGCACCTGGTGATAAAGAGTACGAAAGGTATTAGTTAGACTGTACCGGTAATCAGTTAATACAGGGTATTCAACATCAGACAGTTTCTTAGGCCGCGGGACACCCCATACATTGGCAGGCCTCCCGAACACAATCTCATGGGGGGATAGCCCTATCCTGGTGTGGGCTGTTGTTCTTGTAGACAATAGGGCCAAGGGCAGAGCATCAACCCAAGTGACACCTGTCTCGGCTACTATTTTGGCCATTTTAGTTTTTAGGATGCCATTGTACACCTCCACTAGACCTGCTGACTGGGGGTGGTTAGCTGCATGAAATTTTTGTTTTATACCCAATGCTGTACAGATATATTCCATAATTTGAGCCGTAAAGTGTGTCCCGTTGTCACTCCAGACCAAGCGGGGCAAACCGAATCGTGGGAGGTACTCTTTTAATAGCATTTTGGCGGTAGTGATAGCGGTGCAGTCTTTGACGGGGTAGGCCTCCACCCATCGGCTGAAGGTACAGACCACCACTAGGACATATTTTAAATTGTTACATCGGTCCATCTGGATGTAATCTATTTGGAGGACTTCAAAAGGGAAGGTAGGAGGAGAGAATCCTCCCTTAGGAGTAACTGTGCCTTTTCCTGGGTTATACATTAGGCAAATCATGCATGTTTTAACCAGCTTTTCAGCATATGTTGGTATCTTAGAGTTGTACCATGTAGGTTCCAACAGTTTACATATCCCTTTTGCACTAATGTGAGCAGGACCATGGGCCATCGTAACTACTGGTAGCACATGACTGTCAGGTAACATCCATTGTCTTTCCATAGTCGTGCGGACCCAGCAACCATCAATTCCCTCCTTTGCTAATTGCTCCTTCCACACCCGTAGTTCCTCAGGAGTAGTATGGGACTGAATATCGATCACACTTTGTACTGTGTTTTCAACCATGCCCTCGTCTGCCACCCACGTAGCGGGACCTCCTACATACATTCCTTCCCTTTTCTAAGAGCTGTTTGTCTGGCCGTCTGGTCAGCCAGGGCATTGCCTTTCCCAACATCATCTGTCACTTTCTTATGGGCCTTACATTTTATAATGGCCACCTTTCTGGGGAGTGTCAGGGAGTCTAACAATCGGTGAATTAGGGGGCCATGTTGAATCTTGGTCCCATGGGAAGTAAGGAAATTCCTTTCTTTCCATAACCTCCCGAAGTTGTGGGCCACCCCGAAGGAATATTGGCTGTCAGTATAAATATTTACCGTCATCCCTTTGCTTAACTCACAGGCTCTAGTGAGGGCCACTAATTCTGCTGCTTGAGCAGAGCACTGCGGAATCTGAGCTGTTTCTACTACTTGTCCTAATGTCGTGAGGGCATAGGCGGCTGAGGTGTTACCATCTGGCCCTCTGAGACATGATCCGTCCACATATAGTGTACCTTCTGGTTCTGCTATCGGGGTATCCTGTAAGTCAACCCGTCCCTTCGTCTCCTCCTCTGTCCTTAATATGCAGTCATGTGGGTCTAAGCGGGCATCCTGAGTATCCAGTGGGAGTAATGTGGCGGGGTTTAGTACAGTGCATCTCTTGATGTTAATGTGGCTGGAAAAGAGTGTCAGTTCATATCCTGTGAGTCGTGCGCTAGTGAGGTACTGTGTCTTGGTGTTATTAAGGAGGGTATCTACAGAATGGGGGACCATCAGAGTCAGGGGGAGTTCATGACGATCCCCGCACTCTGACGGACCATGAGGGCGGCCGCAGCGGTCGCCCGTAGGCATCCTGGGAGAGCCCTTGCAACAGGATCTAAGGTGGCTGAAAAATAGGCACATGGCCGATGGTGACCTCCGAACATCTGGGTCAAGACAGCGCATGCACAGCTGTCTGTCTCATGTACAAAAAGAAAAAATTGCTTGCTATAATCAGGAGTACCGAGGACTGGAGCAGTACACAGAGCCCTCTTTAACTCTTGGAAGGCCTGCGCATGCTCTCTAGTCCATGGAAAGGAACTGTCTGATATGTCTTTAGTGGTGAGGGCAAGAAGAGGTTTGACCATGGCCGAAAAGTTGGAAATCCACTGTCTACAGTATGAGGTTAGGCCTATGAAGGCTCGCACCTGCTTTTGTGTTCGTGGGGCCGTCATAGCATTGATAATGGCTACACGATCAGCGGTGAGCTGCCTTCCCTCCTTCGAGAGGAGATGACCTAAATAGGTCACCTTCTCTTGACAAAACTGAAGCTTTTTAAAGAGACTTTGTGATTATGGAGGGCAAGGTGGCGTAACAAACAGAGAGTAGCTTCTTTACATGATGGGGCAGAATTTGCAGCAATGAGGAGGTCATCTACATATTGTAATAGTGTGGAGTTATCAGGGAGTTCCAAGGAATCTAGTTGACTTTTGAGGGCTTGACTATAGATACTGGGGCTCTCGGTGAAACCTTGAGGGCGCGGCAGAATCTAAAGCTTCGCCCACCAAGGGAGAAACCAAAAAATGTCTGCTGTCAGGATGTATAGGAATGCTGAAAAAAGCATTCTTCAGGTCTATGACAGAAAAGTGCGTTGCGTCAGAAGGGACCATCGTTAAGAGGGCTGTAATGTCGGGGACAACAAGATATTGGGAGATTGTTATTTTGTTAAGGGCTCTCAGGTCAATCACGAATCTGTATATTTTAGGGGAGAGAGCATCTCCATTGGTCTTTTTAAGAACGGGAATAATGGGACTGTTACAGATATTGCCACGTGTTTCCTCCACTACGCCCTTGTCCATTAATTCAGATATTATTGTTAAAAGGGCCATTTCTCCTTCCGCGGGTAGTCGATACTGCCGGAGGCGGGGGAGAAATGCACCTGGCTGGATGCGTACCACATGAGGGGATATGTTGAGACACCCTACATCAGTGTCTGATGATGCCCAGAGGGAGGAAGGTAAAGACTGCAATTCTGGTGGGAGGGGACCAGACAGATACATATAGGAAGCTGCGGTGGGGAAATTGTTAGGGATACACCTTGGGGACTACATGATATGGTCGCATACAGAGCTTTCAGTAAATCCATGCCTAACAAGTTTTCACTGCAACCTGTAGTAAGGACCAAGGGAGCGTCAACATGTGCAGGGCCAATATCGAGAGGGAGGGGTTCAGAGACAGGGCTCGTCACAGGTGTTCCTGCAAAACCCACGGAGACATTTATTTTGCCAGAAAGGGGTGCCTCCGGGACTGACAGACGTGCAATAGAAGACCTGGTGGCCCCAGTATCCAAAAGAAAATTCTGATCGTTCCCCACAACTGACATTTGAACATACGGGCCCCTTTGATCCACTGGAATTTGCACTCTGGTAATACCCCTTTCCTGGCTGTCCTATGCTTGGTAGGACCCTATCTCATCAACTTCGTCATAATCATCATTGTAATAAGTGCGTGTTGCTTCGTACCCATCAAACCTATTGGCCGGGCGCGGCCGGACGGGAACGTGATCCCTGGGCCTACGTTCTTTATCCTGTGGATGGGGAGGGCCATGGTCCCTAGTCGGCCTTCCCTCCCTGGGAGCGCGAGGCCGAGTCTTCCCTGTTCGGATGTTTTCAGCTAACACGGGACACTCGTCTATCCAATGGCCGTACCCCTTACAATAAGCACACTGATCTGTTTGGAGGGCTCCCGTATGTTGAGGGCTGGAGGGGGTAGACTGGCGAGCCCTCGGAGTGTGTTGGGGTTGAGGTCTGAAATTCCCGCGGGCATCGGGACCTCGGGGAGGGGAAGCCTGCTGCAGAAGTGCCTTAGTCTTGAGATCCCTAACCTTCTTACTTTCCTTGTCTCTATCTTCATTCTCCCTATTCTCATGATATTGTGCCATAGCCAAGATACCAGTCATAGTTTGGGCAGACCACGTACTTTCAACTTTCTTAAGCCTGGTGGAAATCTCAGGAAGCAAGTTGCTGACAAACTTATCGACAAACACTGGGCCAGAACCTGGGGTCCGGGGATCCAAACCACTATGTCCCTTGTATTCTGTTTCAAAACGGGTAAAAAAGTCAGCCACATTCTCATCTTTTCGCTGCCTACAGGCGTTTATTTTATCCCAGTTAATGACAGTTTCCGGCAAAAGTGTTTTCATAAACGTTATTATTTTACCGGGCAAAGTCAGGATGGCAGCTTCTGGTTTAGTCCCTCCTACCCTTGCTTCTTCCATAGCCTCTAGGTCAGCCCATTTACCTCCCAACGCCACTTCATGATCACGATGTCGAATCTTGGCCCAAATTTCAGTGGGGACAACCGTACCAAAAAGTAAATCTATATCCTCAAGAACGAGAGTACCTGCAGATATAATCTGACCTAATTCTCTGTAAAAGGCAGCCGGATTCTTCCGGGGATCTGGTAATTGTTCTTTTAACTGCATTACTTCTGACCTTTTCCAAGGAACATGAACCCAAAGCCTGCGCCAGTGTGCCTCAACAACCCCTCGGCCATTATTTTGGGCATCGGTAAGTGCGTTAACAAAGACAGGGGCCGCCTCTCTCATTGGCATAGCTGTTTCTAGAGGGGTGTTGGAAAAAGCGGTCATATCACGGTAAGCCATTAAAGCAGACACAGCACCAAACATCCCCTCTCCCTGAACATCGCCTCTTCTTATTTGTGACCTAAGGTCCATTAATCCAGTGGGTATCTGCATAAGCGCATTCTCAAATTTTTGCATGACCAGCGTACACATGTATTCAGCCCAGGTGGTCTGTTCCATAATCGTCCACTGGGAAAAGGTGGACCATATGTCTTTAAAGGCATAAATATTCCCGTTCTTTATCCAACATTCACACTGTTGCTTCTGTAGGTCATTTTCTTGAAGGGACGAAAAGCTGATTGCAGAGCGCAAGGAGGCCAGTCGGGGGAATTCAACATTTTATATAAATCCTGCTTAACTGTAGACCACGGGGAAGTAGGAAAAGGGCGGAGTAGGGGTAAAGCCGCAGGGGTTGGGCGGATGGAGACTTGTTGTCATTCCCGTAGTGAGGACAGGGTTAGCGGGCGTGGTCGGTGTCATAGGAAAAATCGGGAGGGTTGGTGTGACAGGAAGAACAGTAGGAGGGGCAGTGGGGGCAGGAGTGGGCGGTGGCGGGGGGACATGTGGGGTGTGAGGCGTCAGGGCAGGGTACATTGGGGCATATGCAGGAGGGCTTTCTAGCATGGTATCAAGCAAGGAATCACCTTCTTCTCCCCCATCCATATGGCCCTTTCTTTTCTCCTCACGAGCTGGATAGCATTTTTGTACCCGGGCCCCATGCTCCCTGTTGGCTATTTCTACCGATTTTGTCATTTGATTTTGTAAATTTACTCTGGCGTGGTCGGCCATTGACATGCGTTCCTGTTTTCTTTCTTGAGCCTTCTGCTTTCTAGCTCTCTGCTCTATCTCTTTCCTCCAAAATCGGACAGATTCAAACATAGACGGGCGCGTTTTTCTTTTCATTAATTGTTCCTCTAAGTTGGCGAGAACTTGGGAATTAAAGGAGCCGAAAAGTGGCCACTGTAATTCCGCGTTACTTTGTTTCGTATATTTTACCCAGAATGAGGAAAACATTATGGCAGAAGGGCCATGTTTAACATACATCGTATGGCCAGGGGTCCCTTCTGGAGGAAGCGGACAAGCCGCCTCCAGCTGGGAGTCCTGCGTACACATACAACAACATAATTTCTTGAACTTACTACTGACTGGCATGCTTGTAAATAGGTAACAGACACCGGCGGGTTTTAAAATTCACCTCGCCTGCTTGGCTTTTGCAAAGGTCAATAACAGCAGAATCATACAGACTTGGTGGGTGATCAGTCCACCCTTACCTTACAGGGGCAGTTCTCTTCTGCAGACGTAGGGCTGTGTCCTGCTCCAGAAATTATTTGCTAGGGGACTCCAGCGAGGACGCGGTCATGTGGCCCAGACCGGGTGGGGAGGAACAGCGGGCGAGTCGTTCGGCTTACCGGATTGCAAGAATCCCTCGGGTAGGGCGCCTCCGTCGGAGTCTCTCCGTGCACCTCCTCACATCCACCGGGCCTGACCTTCGTACTCGTGGAGTCCCTGTTCGGGCGCCATTTGAAGAACCGGACATACCCCACTTACTGGGTCTCGGCGGCGGGGGAACCGCCCAAGTCTTCCATACCCTTCATACGTAGTAAAAGGAGACACAGGAGCCTTCGTCTGCAGGAGGAACCCAGATTTATTCAGATAGCCCGGGCTATGGAACAGAGTCCCAAGCTCGTTAGAAACAAGACAGAGGAGGCTGCTGCTTTACTCCGCAGCTTACAAGCCTTTTATACTTTTCATTCCAGTCTTTTGGCTGTTAGTCCATTGTTCAATCAGGGCAGTGTTTGCAGTTGATAACCAGATCCAGACGGTGTTTGTAGTTGGTGACCTGATCAAGGCTTGGTACTCAAAGTATTGTTCACTCAGCTTGATCAAAGCACGGTCATTCAGGTCATTGTTCGATCAGCTTGATCAAAGCTCGGTCATTCAAACCATTGTCCAATCACCCTGATCAAGGCCCAGCAGTCAGACCATTGTCCAGATAACCTGATCACGGTGTCAAGGATGTTTAACAGGCAGGGAGCAGGAGATGGGAAACAAATCATTTACACAGGACGTGAGTGTCTCATGGTTTTCTGTCGAACTGCAAAGAACAGGGGGTTGGGTGTGCGACAGTTCCTGGGCAGAAATGCAGGCTGCAAGATGGTTTTTGTCGTGTTAGTTAGAATTTCCTCAGGCATCAGCAGAAACGACCAGGTGGGTCGTGTGGAAGTGTTTGACACGAAATGGCAATGAAAAAACAATGAAGTCCTGGTACAAATGATACCGATCAGAAGAACACTTTTCCTCAAGGGCCTCAGCCTCTCTGTTCTCTCTAAACGATTTGGAGTGCACTCTAGGTGCACTAGTGATTGGATACTGTGGTACCTTATGAGTCCCTAGTATATGGTACCTTAGGTACCAAGGGCATAGGTACTTCACAGGCCTAACAGGGGCTGAAGCATGTATTATGCCACCCCTGGGACGCAGACTAAATCTGACACCACAGGCCTGCTACTGCAGCCTGGGTGAGGAAGTGCTAGCACCCCTCACTGAGATATAGGTCCCCTATATCTCTCCTGCACACACGTTAAGACTTATCAGTCACCCCTAAAGCAGGCCCTATCAATCCTGAGGGCAGGGTGCTTAGTTTCCATGTGAGGGGGCGCCTCTGCCTGAGCAGGGCCCCTCTGCCGCTCTCAGAGTCCATTCTCTGGGGCTGTTTGTGGATGCGGTTAAACCATATACTCTTAAGTGCATTATATCCTCGCGGTAGAATGCTAACTTTGGAATGGCTGCATCAAAACATGTTGTGTTTGGTGTCAAACATCTTGGAATACTACCCCCCGCCAGTTCTGGCGGTGGGGGTAGCATTCCACCCTTCTAGAGGGATAGACATGTACCTACTGTGGAAACGCGGTAGAATCCTGCAGAGCCCTGGCATCACAAAATGGATGCCACCAGTCACAGACACTGGGCTGCCCTCCTGCTGATGACCAACACTCGCAGTGGAGGAAGCCCAACAATAGATATCCTGTCCCAAGGGGGTGTGACCACCTCCCAGACAGGGTTTAGTGTATTGGGGCTGGGTGGGTGCACTCTTAGAGTGCTTTGAAGTCCTGCACTGGGGGAGCAGAAGGCTCCTCTGTGCATACCCCAGTTCAAAACGGCTCAGGGGCTACCTGCCCCTGCTCTGGCTCGAAACTGGACAAAGAGAAGTAGGTGTAACCACCCACTTCCCTGACCCTCCCATAGGTGGGGTCATAGAGCTAGTCCCTCCCTTTCTTTTAGTATAAGAAGGGCAACCTTTGCATTGCAAACTAGATACCCCTGGACGACGCTCTTCAAGAAGAATCCCGGACCTTCGACGTTCCACTACCTTTGGAAGACTGAAGAATCTCCCTTGGAGTCAAGGAGTGACTCCCCTGCTTGGCAGGCACCAAAAACGACAACAACAGTCGCAAACTACGCCGCTCCCACCGGAGCCCGAAGTCCCTGCAGCCCAGGAAGAGGATTTCCTAACTTCTCCAAGGCCATCGTGAGTCCCCAGTGAAGCTGAGGCAAGTGGACCCCACGAGCGACGAGGAACCGCAGACCCTGGGTACCGTGCACTATTGTCGAGTGCAACCCCTTCACGACATTCTACGAACTTGTGCTTTGGACCACGTGTGGTCCCAGCCTCCAGCAGAGATCCATCCCAAAATCAGAGGCCTACACCGTCCCGAGTGACCGTGGGCCCCTGTTGAGTGAATCCTCCTGAGGCATCTTTGCGATCCCTTGCCAGCCGGCTTGTGGATCCCCAGAAGACTTTCCAAAGAAACCAAAGGACTCCCCTGGTTGCTCCAGGCCTGCCCTGACCTACCCTCGCTGGGTAAGTTCCTCAGACCTTGCTGGTCTGCACCATTGACTTTTCTGTTCCGCCACAAGACTTGCTGCTACCAAGGCTTGTTGGCTCCAATCGGGTCGCCGACACCGCAGTCAGCTGCAGACTTTGTGGAACACGCTGAGTCCAGCTCCTGGCCATCCTCGACGCCTCCTGGACCTCGTGGTTGAAGAGTCAAGACACCAGTGAATGACCTGAATCTGTCGATGACGGTGGGCATTCATCTTCCTTGCCCCGGGCCACTGCAAAGTGCCCTTGAACACTGTCCCCTCTGCTTTCAGGTCTTCCTCCTTCCGAATCCAGGCTTGGATTCCACCGGACACTTCTTCTGTCGCCGCAAGCAGCAAGTCTTCACTGGCTCCCATTGAAAACGACACCGCGACCCGACACCAAAGGACACCTATGCACCCGGCTCCCCTGGGTGAGGTAACTTTAGCATTACGGTGCTCCCGTGGGTGTGGGCCCTAGAACTACTTACCCTGTAAGTGCCTTGCTTGTGGCTACCCTAGAAGTGCCCTAAAACTCTTATTTTCTAAGTGCGACAATTGCGCTGACTCGTACAGGGTTCGCGTCTGTGTTAGACACATCGCGTCCATCTCCCTTGTAGCTCTATTTGTAACCATGTCCTTCGACTCGTACTGAGTCCGATCGGTGGGTTCACCTCGAACACACAAGGGGCCTGTAACATTGAAATCTCCAGTGCGCTGACTCGTACAAGGTTCGCGTCTGTGTTAGACACAGAGCGTCCATCTCCCTTGCAACACTATCTGTAACCGCGTCCTTCGACTCGTACAAGGACCGATCGGTGTGTTCGCCTCGAACACGCAAGGGACCTTTAACATTGAAATCTCAATCCCGTCTGTTCGCATAGACTCGTACAGGGCTCGCACCGGTGCCAGGACACCGCGTCCGTCCCCTGTGGGTCTCCTACAACTACCTGGGGTGGTTCTTGGGGGTCCCTCGATTCTAACTGCTCTAGACCTAGGTCTAGCCAAACTAAGATTGTGATATTTGATTGTGCTAACTTATTTTGATAACATTTGATTTGTACATATGTTCCTGACTTCTAATCTCATAAAGAGATTAGTAGAGAGTTGTTTATTAATAAATACATATATATTTGATATATATACCTGTGTGGTGTCTTTTCATTTGGTGATTCAAGAGATTGTGTGGTAAAACAAGCTGCTTTACATTCCTCCAAGACTTAGCCTGAAGGCTGCTCTCCACAGCTACCACTAGGATAGCTTTCTATAAAGGTTGTCTTAAACCTACCAACCATAAGAGTCGAATTGTTCTGGTGCAAGGTGTCCACTTTAATTAGTGAACAGCATATACCAGGCCAACTTCTCACACGTGGGGCTAAGGGCGGAGCCCTGTGGTACTCCAAAGTTTATGGGCAGGCTATCCGAGAGACAGCCCTGTTCCATAACTTGGAGAGACCGCTCGTCCAGGAAGGAGCATAGCCATTCTAATGCTATGTCCTGAATGCCTATTTCCCTCAATCTGTTTTTTAGTATGGCATGATTAACGGTGTCAAACGCCACACTGAGATCAAGCAAGATGATGGCGGCTGACCCTCTGTTGTCTAGAATGGCTTTGAGTTCCTCGGTGACTACTAGGAGCGCTGCTTCTGTACTGTGAAATTTGCGGAAACCCATCTGCAGGGGATGAAGTAACTTGTTCTCCTCCAGATAGTTGATTAGCGCCAAGGAGAGGGAGAAGCGATATGGCCGTAGATTGCCAAACACATCGGGATCCAGGTGGGATTTTTTTACGATTGGTTTTATTATGGCATGCTTCCAGGCTAGAGGGACCGACCCTAACTCGAGCGATTTATTGAGAGTCTGCACTAAAGGGGGAAGTATGACGTCAGTCACCTTAAGGATGGCGTGCGGAGGGGCGGAGTCTAGCGGGGAGCCTGATTTTATGGCCTTAAGCAGCTTTAGGGTAGCTTCTTCCTCAAGCTCCGGAAAGTGTGTCAGACTCGAGATAAATGCTTGGGCGGGGTCCACAGAAGGCTCTTCTCGAGCAGGTTGAGTGGCGAATTGAAAGAGACCATAGATGTCTGTCACTTTCTTATGAAAAAAAGAAGCTATTTGGTTGCATCTGTCTGTCGTGACCTTCGAGGAACCTTTATTTGCTTGAGGGGTGGTCAAGTTTTTGACTGCTCTGAAGAGTTCCTTTGGGGAGTTAAGAGCCTGGTTGATTTTCTCCTCATAAAATTTGGCTTGTGCCAGTTTTAGCTCTTTATGATAGAGACTTTATAATTGATTTTTTTTCCAGGATTGAAGTTCTTTCCCCAGTCCCTTTCCAGTCTCTTGCAGTGCTTCTTCAGTGACAGCAGATGTTTATTGAACCATGGGACTTTCCTGGACTGGAGGATTTGTTTGGTCTTTTTTTTTAGAGGAGCGCAAATCTCTAAGGACTGACTAATCCAGTTTTCCCATTGGTTAAAATCCTCCTCAGGGCTGCTGTTCAGGTTAGGTAAGGTGCCTTTAAGAGTGTTTCACCATGAGTCCGAGTTGATCCTAGACCAATTCCTAGTAGTGATAAACTCGGATTTGTCCCTAGACTGTATAACCGGTTTGGGTAGCCCGAATCTGAATAAGCTATGGTCAGACCAGGGAACTGGGGTAACATCTGATACCATGACCTGGGGGTCATTTGAGAATATAAGGTCTAATGTGTGTCCCTTTAGATGGGTGAGTGAGGAGACCAGTTGAGTAAACTGAAGGGCTTCCATGTCTTCGAGTAATCTTTTAGTGGAAGGGGCTACCAGTACTTCAAAGTGTAGGTTAAAATCGCCTAACAGGGTAATGGCATTTTTCACTAAAGCCAGGCTGCTAAAGTGTCAGGCAATGCCTCTAAAAAGGAAGAGCAGGGGCCCGGCGGTCTATAAACTAGGATACCGGAACTATGTTCACACTCAACATAGTGGGGGTTCTGGAGCAACTGGGTTTCTCTTGAGCAAGGGTACGGGAGGTGGCAAGGGGGTAGCTGCGCCGATCATGGAACCGTCAGCAGCATGGCGGAAGAAACCCGGAAAAAGATCCAAAGGGAAAAGTACCATAGGTAGAAGAGCCGCTCACAGAGTGCCCTTGGGATGCCTCACGGCAGGGACACAGGGTGAGCAAATGACAACACACAGCTTGTCATCCTTGGGTTCGAAGACTGACATCCATGTTTAATAGCTGAAGCAGTGTTTTTATGTTGTTTAATTCAAATTGGAGAAAACACACTTTTCTCACGATGTCTCGTGAAATGTAGAACGCTATCACTGTGTGTTATTGGGATTTATGAGTGTGCGTGTAGTTCACAATCTCCCACACACGGAAAGCAAAACGTCACCCCTACGAGTCACTAATGTCTAGAGCCCCTGGAGAAAAGTAAACCCCTTAGACCTGCAACACCTTTCAAAGAGTTGACGTCCCAAGTATCAAATATTATCGGCTACACATCTGTTTACGTTTACACAAGGTAAATATGCCATCGCAATGTGTATAAATATATAAGTTTACATTTTAAAATATGCATAAGGTGAACACTGATGAAATATGTGAATATGCCTTTATTTGAACACAGCTAAAGTACATGTAGTAAATAATTTATTGAAAAAATTGAATTTGTGACCTCAAAAATTAAATAAAGGAATCCATTATGAGAGGGCCAGAATTCGGCCCGGTATTGCCCCGTATATCACAAGAGTTGGTGCCAAAAGTTGCTTCACAGGCACAGGCGTTCCAGTGCATCTATCCATGGAATTTGACACAATCCCAAATTTACTGAAATCAGTAAAGCTAGGGTTCGGCCAAAATGGTACCTCATCCTGACAATGGTGTAATGAGGAGAAATATGCTTATTTCTCCTTGTTTCTTCCTCTTTCTATGGGTGCTGCATTTTGCATCACGCATGGGAAGAGGTAACTGCATTTTAGGACTGTTTTTGTTCAGCAAGGCCTTCCTGCACAAAAACAATCTTGCCTATAACCCAGGTATCCTTGCACCATGGTGCAAGAGTGGCTGCGTTGGTACTAGGCAGCCTCACGTGCGGCAACGTGGGTAGAAACCGGAAGAGTGTCATATCTTAGTAGATATGATCCTGTTCAGCTCTCTCCATTTACGCAACGCAGCACAGCAACGTGGTTTGCTGTCCTGTGTTGCATGAACTTTTAGTAAATATGCCCATTAATGTGCTGTCAATCTTTGTGTTCCTGCTAATTCTTACAGTACCCAGGAGCTCTCGCTAGCTAGGCCAGGCTTGTACCCCTCAACCCTGCTTCACTTGGGGGTGCCTGCTTTTGAATTCACCAAATCTAGTGTTGTTCGTAGTTTCATAATCTTTTCAGTGCACTATTTACTGACAGCTTCAATCGTTCCAGCCTCTCCTTGTAAAATTGTTTCTGTTCCTAGAAAGGGCAATTACAAATCTAGTATTGTGTATTACAGACTAGTGGTGCAGTGGGTTTCCAAAGGAACTTGGGAGCGGGCAATTACCGCTGTACAAGATTACGTGAGGTATAGTTTCTGGGCAATGCCTGATCTCTGAGCTACAACTTTGGTTTTGGAGTCTTGCTTTCCTTTATTATCTATGTCATGGTAGGCGATGGACTGGATTAGATGTAACTGTAGGTCATTATTACTGACCTCATTATAGTGGCATGTAACTGATCAGGAGGGAGTGTGGGTATCTGTGTGATAAGATATGAAGGCATCGGGCACATCCATGATGGAAAGCCTTAGTAGACATCTTAAAGCAGTGCATGACGTGGCCTTAGGCCTCCTGGGCTCTCTTGATGCAGTGCTGGGATCCATCTACAGCAGCGTTTCCAACTCGCGGTGACTTTTGATCTGCATACATGCGGTACAACCACGCACTGAAACGCCCGCAGCAGTAGAAACAGGCCACGCCCAGCGCGGTTGAAACAGGAAATAGGAAGCGGCCCAGGATGTGACGTCCTTGACTGATTTTAGAAACCAGGAAATGCTGAGGGTTTACTTACTGGCAATGCTTCATTCCAATATACATTTCTCTTTAGGGGGATTGGCTAGCCGCCAGCAAATAGGACTAGGGAGGCCCAGATGTGCTATTATTCCCCTTGCTCTTCGAAATACACTTCCCTGTGATCATTAATTGATGACACAGACATGACCAAATTAATGTTGAGAAATGCCTGAAGCCTCATCAAATGAATACTGCGGTTGTGCAAAGCACCCTATTCGGTATTGGTTTATTTAATTTTACCATTTATGCAAGAGTCGATAATTTTGATAGTTTATATAAAATTCGGGCAGAACCACAAAAGTGTGCTTGATGGCATATTCGACAGCACTTATTATTCCACAGTCATGATTAATCATTCATTCATTTCAACTTTATTCGATTCAAACAGAGAATCATAAAAGCTTACAATTCGATACAAGTTTAAAAACGGAAAAAAATAATCAAATCGTTAAAAGCAGATGCAATAAGAACATTTACAGAATTAGGGTGCAGCCGTTATAAACTTCCTTCTAGTGATGACAGACCTCAAAAATCTTGCCACTACCACACATGTAAACAAGTCCGGAAAAAATAAATAGGCCGGTCTGCATTGTCTAAAATTTTACGATTTCATTAAAGGCTTAATAAAAATAATCCTTAAATCTGTATAAAATTTACAAAAAAACAGTACGTGAATAGTTGATTGTTTAGAGATCTGGTCACAAGGACAGCATATTAGTTGACGAGACCAATTATTGGTATTGGGGAAACTTGTCAAACGATGAAAAATGTCTAACCTAAAACGTGTCAGGACAAATCTATGTTGAGCATTTAAAACACCAATTAAATACGGTTGCATCGTGTAACAGGTCAGTACCATTTGATTATGTTGTACAGTGGGCTTCACAAGTTCCAGTGTTAATCTCTTTTCCTCTAAGTTTTTCAAACATACTCTCTTTAATGATGCTCTTGATATATGCAACAAGGATTCAGGGTTTTCGTAATATTCAGAATGACAAATATCATGCATAAAATTTCTTATGTATTTCAGCCATGGTATTTTCAGTGCATGATCAGCACTGCAGCAGTCCTGTACAATGGCTCTATTAAAGCCCGTATGATCCGATGTCCATAGCTTGTGCCAAAGAAGGACTGGCTGCAGCCTTATCAGGTCTTCCAAATAGGTTACGCCCAATTCCGCATGACACACAAAGTTAGAGCAGCTGGTTGGAAGCCCTAAAAGGTTTTTAAGAAACCCATTTTCTACCCGCTGTAAAGGATCAACATCTACGTGTCCCCACAACTCAGAACCATACATCGCTATTGACCGACATTTGGCGTTATAAATGCTCAGCATATCCCTGGGAAATTTGCGTCCCAGTTTCCTGGAAGAGTTACTCAGACCCGCAATTGATCTAAGGAACTGCATTCTTCTCGATTTTACTGCACTTTTCCAGTTACCTTTGCTATCGAATAAAATTCCTAAATACGAGAAAGTTGAAGTTTGAGGTAGAATCTTATTTCCTATTGAAATATTGCATCCCTTGGCTAACTTTCGACCAGCTTTCATAACGTACGTTTTACCTATGTTAATTAAAAGACCCAAATTCTCCATAAAATTTACAAACTTGTCTAAAAGATGCTGAAGAGCGTTGGGGGTGCGGGCCATAAGCACTGCGTCATCCGCGTACAACAATGCTCGTACTGGCCTATTACCGATTTGAGGCAGATCGATGCAAGAGTCCACAAGGATACTACCCAAGTCATTAATGTACAAATTAAATAAAAACGGCGCGAGTACACACCCGTGGAGGACCCCCTTCTTAATGTCAACTGGGCTCGTGCATTCACCATTCATACCGTATCGAATCTTGGCAGTACTCATTGAATACAAATATCTGAGGAAATTGACGATGGCACAGTCAACACCCATTGAGGTCATAATAGACCAGAGTTTGTCATGGGCGACACAGTCGAATGCGGAGGTCAAGTCCACAAACGCCAGGAACAGGTTGCCCCCTTTTATTTGTGTGTACTTGCTCACTAGTAAATTCAAATTGATGGCCTGCTCTGTGGTCCCAACACCCTGGCGGAAGCCATATTGAAAGTCGGACAGAATATTGTTACAGTCTGCCCACTCCTGTAGTCTATCCAGCACAGTACGACCCACCACCTTGACCAGCGAGTCCAGCAAGGAGATGGGTCTATAGTGTGCGGGGCAGTTGCGGTCTCCCTTTTTAAATATTGGCACAATGTGTGATTCCGACCAAGACACTGGGAAACCAGCTTCCCGAAAAGACTTAAGGACCAGGGTCAGGAGAGGGCCCCAGAGATCAGTGTTGTCCTTAAAGATGTCAATCGGGATCCCGTCGGGGCCAGGTGCCTTTCCTCCCTTGCTAGCTCCAAGTGCCCGAATCACCTCCTCCAGTGTGAAGTTAAAATCAAAATATTTACACAAGAGAGTAGGCCCAGGGGAGACATCTCTCGTCCCAGCCACAGAGTTATCTTGATCTTTTTCAGCCGAGCCCATGTATAATTTTGCAAAATGGGCCACCCATTCTTGTTCTGTAATTGCTGCCTCTATTTTGGGTTTATCATCGTCACAACAAAAGGGAGAATTTACAACACGCCAAAATAACTTAGAATCTTTATTCTGGCTCGCTTCCTGCAGATGGTCCCAAGCCTCCTCTTTAAGAACCTTTTTGCGATGGTTTAATGCTAGCTTATAAGCCCGCCTGCAATTTTGTACTTCTATAGTATTCCTAGGTAACTCCTTCAAGGCCCTCTTTAACTTATTGTGTGCAAGAGTGCACGCATGATCAAACCACCCTTGCTTTTTCATTACCCCTCTATTCTGTTTAATAGTCAGCCCAGCACTAATCTCCTCGCCGATGTATCCATAAGCCTCCGCCACCGTACTAGCATCGGCAGTCTCATCCAAACAGACCTCAAAAGCCCTACTCTGTTTTATAAAAATTTGCTGTAAAAATCGGGATGAGTCAACCATCGACCAACGCAGGGTAAAGCCGTTCAAACGGGAGAGTACTTAATCATCAAGACTGGTTCTAAGGTAATGAAATACTACGCAGCCACCTAGGGTGCAACCATCTGGACCTGGGTGAGCAGCATGTTTTCCCACAAACACAGAAAATGAGCTGAACTTCAAAGGGAGTGAGGGATACAATTATACTTTGAGTTACAAATATCTTATCACCTGCCCCAATTGCACCAAAGCTTATTGGAAGACTACACAACTGTGTGCTCAGGGCCTGCTACATAAACAAGCATTGCAAAGCCAATAGCTCTGGCCTTTACAGTTCTGCCTTTTTAATTGACTTTTTAGAAGAGTAAAAGTAAAAAACATAAAAATACTGCAGTCCAAAAAAGAAAGAAAAAACGAACCATTGCAAGGGTAAAAACACATACAATAATAAAACGAAAGCAAAACTTTCATCAATGTATGTGGTCTCTGGCTGCCATATTTACTCACCCGCTGCTCACGTGTCAGGGTCAGTTGTTTGGGGCTAAATGGAGCGGCCAAAGGGGTTGAATTGGAACAAATGCAAGTAATTATTGCAGCTTTTTATTCTTAAACCATATCTTTTGGCCCCCTCTTTATTCATTTTCCCTCACTCAGTGATGGTGTCCATGGTGGGCAGCTCTTACTGAGATACAGTTTCTAGTACTTTGCGTCGGTGGCTCACAAAACACGTTTTCTGATCCAGGTTGACTGCAGTCAAAGTACCCTGATGTTAACAAACTATCCACAAATCTTTTGTACAGTGCAGACTCTCCTATAGTCCTGGCACATTGCTTAAGCCTGGTTAGGTCTCGCCTACGCAGCGCGCATGCGCTGCATAGGAGAGACCTTTAGAAATCGGCACAGCTTTCCCTGCAAAAACGTACACGCGTTGCATTGCTTCCAATGGCAACGCGTGCACGTCTGGCGATTCACTTGCGGGAGCGAGCAGCTGGCGCCATATGTTAATTATCGCGCCTTGCCGCTCGCTCCCGCAAGGGAATCGCGCTGGCCCCCTCCTTTCGCCCCTCCCTCTGCTGACGCGCGAGGCGTGCGCTTGTGCTTGTTTATGTTTATGGCATGGGTTGGTCACTCTAGTGGTATAGATCTATAAACATCCTTAAGGTCAAATGAGCTCCAGACAATTTTATTACAAGCTTTCACATGGGTTTCAGATTGTCTGAGGAATGCATCTGACGTCACATGAGCCTTCCCAGTGTTTATCATAACGCTGCCCGGGAAGAATCAATCAATCAATCATGTCACTTATAAAGCGCACTACATACCCGCGAGGGTCTCAAGGCGCTGGGGGAAGAGGGGGGTGGTGCTGCTACTGATCGAAGAAGAAGCATGCAGCAGAGGGGAAGTCACAGGTGAGGGCATATCCGGGGCAAAGGGCAAGTGTTACAGACTCTCAGATTCATTAATTCACTCTCTCCCTTCCTCTATCTCTCTACACAACACACAACTCCATGCCGCATACAGCCACTACACACAACACATTATAACATCTCATAATAACATGCCACACAATTCAGCTACACACACTTCCGCTCCACATCATTCCACTATATGCCACATAAATACAAACCAATAAAATAAAATCCACATATTTCAACTCTCCTCCATGCCAAAAAATTCCACTTCACATAATAACACTCTGCTACGTAACTCCACTCCAAACCACATAATTACACTCCACAGAATACAATTCAACTCCAGATAATTCAACTACACATAATTACACTCTAAGCTACATTTCACACCACATATTTTCCCTCGACAGAGATCCACTCTAATATAAAACATATAATTACACTCCACAAAATAAATTCAGCATCGCAAATTGCCACATAATTACCCACCATATAATACTACTCCACACCATGCCACATAATGCCACTCCAAACTATGCCACATAACACCACACAATTCTAAACCACACAATTATGCACCGCACAACATAAATACACTCCACATAATGCCACTCATCGCCACATAATTACACACCACATAATTACCCTCTACTCAATACAACATAAATGCACCTCACATAAATGCACTATATGCCAAATACCAGAAATCCACATTAATACACTCCACACCATAACACATAATTCCAATAAGCATTATTTCACACGACACCACACAGTTTCACGCCACTCAATTCAGCTCCACACATTTCCAATACACACCGTATTATTCCACACCAAACCACCTATATCAACTACATACCTCAATTCCACAACACACCACATACCTCCAATCCACAACACAATTTTCCACATAATGCTTCAAATTTTAACAGCACACCACATAATTCAACTACACAACCCGCCAATACACAACACACAAAAAAAGTTAGTCCAAAAGCCATCATTAAAAGAAAATAAATTAATCAGAATGAATGCTAGTAGAGTTCAGTTAACATTCCCTTTGATTTCTGCTAGTCTTACTTAACTCTTCCAATCATTTCCGTTAGTCCTCAGATATTGCTCCCAAAGAATTCAACTGATCTTCAATTAGTGGTCACAATAAATGAGACTAGCCTTCATTTTGCTCTTGAAATAGTACAATAGTGCTGTGAATAAACTCCACCAGAATACTGCTAAGCTTCAAATACTATTCTTCTGGAATACTAATAGTCTTCTTTTACCAATCAATTGAAGTGTTCATCACATATTTGAAGGGTAGTTCAGTAGAACTAGTATTCCCTCATTTGTATATTCCGGCTTGTGGGCATACTACATAGTCTTCATGCACGCTAAATGAATACTAAATTTTAATAGGAAATGAATACCTCTGTAAACACTGAAATGACACTAAATGAAGAGCTTCCATTTTGATGAGGGCACAGCTTTGGGCAGCGCTCTGGCACTCATTATATTACAAATTCAGCACTGCCTCCCTCTAGCCTGGCAGAAGGTGAGGTCCCCTCTCCCTCTAAGTCTCCCTCCAGGCTCCCCCTCTCTCTAGCCTGTATCCTCTCTGCTCTCCTAGCTGAAGGTGAGGAGCTCTATCCCCCTCCCTCCAGCCTGTATCCTCTCTGCTCTCGTGGCTGAAGGTGAGGTCCCCCCTCCCTCTATGTCTCACTCCAGCCTGTATCCTTTCTGCTTTTCTGGCAGAAGGTGAGGTCCCCTCTCCCTCTATGTCTCCCTCCAGCCTGTATCCTCTAGGCTCTCCTAGCTGAAGGTGAAGTGCCCCCTCCCTCTATGTTTCCGACCAGCCTGTATCCTCTATGCTCTTCTAGCTGAAGCTGAGGTCCCCCCTCCCTCTATGTCTCACTCCAGCCTGTATCCTCTCTGCTCTCCTGGCTGAAGCTGAGGTCCCCTATCCCTCTATGTCTCCCTCCAGACTGTATCCTCTCTGCTCTCTTGGCTGAAGGTGAGGTGCCTTCTATGTCTCCCTCCAGCCTGTATCCTCTAGCTGAAGGTGAGGTCCCCTCTCCCTCTATGTCTCCCTCCAGCCTGTATCCTCTCTGCTCTCTTGCCTGAAGGTGAGGTGTCCTCTGTCTCCCTCCAGTCTATATCCTCTAGGATCTCCTAGCTGAAGGTGAGGTGCCCCCTCCATCTATGTCTCCCTCCAGCCTGTATCCTCTCTGCTCTTTTGGCTGAAGGTGAGGTGCCCTCTATGTCTCCCTCCAGCCTGTATCCTCTAGGCTCTCCTAGCTGAAGGTGAGGTGCCCCCTCCCTCTATGTCTCCCTCCAGCCTGTATCCTCTCTGCTCACCTGGGGGAAGGTGAGGTCCCCTCTCCCTCTATGTCTCCCTCCAGCCTGTATCCTCTATGCTCTCCTGGCTAAAGGTGAGGTGCAGTCTCCCTCTCTGCAGACTGTATCCTCTTTTCACTCATGTCTGAAGTTCCCTTTTCTCCTCCTTGGTCTCTATCGTCTCTGCTCTCCTGGCTGAAGGCGGGGACGCCCTCTCTCACCCACTGTATCCTCTCTGCTCTCCTAGCTTAAGGTGAGGTCCCCTCTCTCTGGCCTGTATCTTCTCTGCTCTCCTGGCTGAAGAGGAGGAGCCCTCTCCCTCTCTTCAGTCTGTATTGTCTCTGCTCTTCAATCTACAGGTGAATGGACCTGTCTTTCTACACCCTTTATCTGCACTGCCTTCCAGGTTGAAGGGGAGATTGCCTTTCTTTATTCGTATCTCTACTCTATTTTCTCAAAAAATATGCCCCACCAAGATGTTCCTTCCTGCACAAAAACAATCCTGCTCGTAAGGAAGACACCCTTACACAAAGGCACAAGGGTGCCAGTGCTGGCGCTAGGCACCAGACGGGGGTCTATTTACTAAATTCTCACACAACACAGCTCAGCAGCCAAAAATACTGCACTGCACTACATGAAAAGGAGAGAGCAGGACAACGCCATATCTACAGAGATATGGCACTGTCCTTCTCACTCGCAACCACCGGCGCCCAATCAGGCTACCTAGTGACACACGTTATTTTTGCTCATGGGGCAGAGCTTTCTGCGTGATTCTAGCAAAGGTTTTGTACTGGGACTGTGCCCTTCTAGTACAAACTACGATGCTTAGACTAAATGTAAACCTTTTCCTGCTTTGTATGTTTGCTGTACAGCGCAGCACACATGCAAAGTTGGGAAAGAAAGGAGAAATAGAAGCATTTCTCCTTGACAGCGCCTATTTCAAAAGGGTGTTATTTTTTGATGCAAACCCTTGTCTACTTTTTAAGTAGATAGGGTTTTGTTTCAAAAACCTTGGGTGGTTGCATGGGAACACCCATGCACCACCTATGGAATGCCCCCTTGGGGTTAAGTATTGCAAAATAGAGCTTTGGCTACTGTCAAGTGTATTTCCAGCGCAAACCACATTGTGTGCTGCAAAGTAAACTGAAAAAAAAGATTTTGCATCAATGTGCATCACATGGCACAAAATCATAGTAAATATACCCCACAGTGCACCAGCGCTGTGAGGGAGCAGAAATGCACCATATCTTTCTCTCTTTCATGCAAAGCAGCGCAGCAACTTTGCTTGCTGTCCTGCGTTGCATGAAACCTTAGTAAAACTGCCCCTAGCTTCAAATCCAGGTTAGGTCACCTCAGCCTGCCTCCGTTTCCAGGTGGGTAAAAACTCTTTTTACAGTGCTTAGAAGTGACAAAACCAGTATACAGTCCTGTCATCTGAACATGTCAACGTAATTGAAACTTAACTCTGCACACAGACCTGTCCCACTAGCTTAGAATTGGGGTCCTGTGTCTGCAGGGTGTGGCAGGACACAAGTTCTGGGGCTGTGATGTTTTGGGAGTTCAGGGTAGGACGCCATGGCGGGGCAGCGGTGTTGATGTTGGTTGTGGGACAATGGTGTTTGGGGGTGGCATGGCATTGTGCAGGCTGCCTAGAGTGGGGACAGCAGCCTTCTTCTTCTGTTCTCAGCTTGGCCTAGGATTTAGAGAGTTATCACAAAGGTATATATAACAACATGAACCTTATGCTTTAGTTTAAAAATGTCTCTGCACAGCACAGTAATAACTTTGAGAATAGTTAGCCTTTTTAAAGCTCAAAACTATACAAAACTAATGAGTTTGACTACAATAAAGTGCTGTGGAAGGTTTATTGGCAAAATATCCATAACAAAAATATTGCCTGAACTAAATATTGTAGCCTATGTATCCTTTACAACAGTATTACTCCACTTGGTGTAGAGTTTCTATCAATAGATCATTTCGGTTTTAGGCCCTGATACTGTGGTACAATGATGCTGCGGGTGTGCTGCAGAAATGCAATTCAGTACCATATATTTTACCTTTTTATGACACAAAATGTACTAATCCATGCTGCAGTAGCCTGGAAGGCTTTCCTTTGTCCTGTCTACTGTGTAGCAAGTTCTGTAAAGTTAACTATGTCCTTAACTACCTTTAACATTACTGCCTGGCTCTTACCTTGCTAGCATTAACCGTGTGTTTTAGGGATTTGTCCTGAGGTTACTAATAAACGCACAAATAACTTCACCAAAGGGCCCCTGGGCCACTGTGATTTACAAATGCATTTTCTGAGCCCACCCAGGTGCCTTGTGGAGCTGATCTACTATTTCTAACAGTAAAAAAAATATTAAAAGACTGATCTATGAGACCAGAGTTGCTGAAATTTCAGCAATCTTTGCAACGCGTGGTCCTTTTCAAATATCTGAAAAACACAGAAAGATCGACCAACCATCATCATATCCAGGCACCGAAATGTTTTCTCTCTTTGTTCTCTCCAGGGAATGCCCTCTCGTGCAAACAATGTTCTAGCATGACTGCTTCGACTTGCACAGGGACTTCACAGAACTGCACTTCCCCAGCTAATACCTGCATTTCTCTGCTCACCGAGACCAGCGCTGGTAAGTTTACATTTACAAAACGAACTAGTCTCGTGTCACCGGTGGGTGGCGCCACATGTGAAACCTGGGGCTTGAAGTCAGACTGTCTGTGGAGGTGGATGGTCCAGTGGTGAACTGGGATGAAAGTGTCTGGCGTGAGTGCCCCAAGGGAGGTTCTACAGGGTGCTTGTCTGAGTGCTCAGAGGCGAAAGAGGAAACAAGGTAACCCTAATCCCGGCTCTGGTTAGGATCAAGCATGACACCGGGGAGAAAAACATGGCTGCGTGTCATGTTTGTGGGGAAAAAATCCTTCGCATGGCATCAATTTTATTTACTACTGCCGTTTCTCTGCACCTGTGAGAGAGACATTTGCAGCAGTAAAACCATTTACTTCTTTCAGGAATTAATCCTTCTGTCAATTGTTGAAAAGTGTAAATAAAGCGACTTCCGGATTAGCCATGTCAGGCACTGAGCACTTCCCCAGGAGTCCAGGAGGCATGGAGGCTGGTTTTGGTTCAGGTGCGGCTTCTGCTGTCTCGACTCTCCAGGCCCCAAGATGCAGGGGCGCAGCTTCAAGAAGGGTGGGGGAGGGCGTGGGGGGAGGGGGGGGGTAATGTTACACCCCCCTATAAAGCTATCTTCTGATAAATAGTTCGGTATGGGTGCTTTCAGTCGGGTATTGTGAGATGCCAGTTGGAATTCAGCAGGAATGTTTGCTTACAGACAGACAACAAGCATTGGCCATGCCAATTGGTCTCGCCATATTGTTGTTATTTAAAAATAATAGTAATAATACAGTATGTTTGTGTATATTTTTTGTAATAAATGATCGATATCGATTTTGTATTGACATTTTTTTTTATTTTCACTGCACTTTTTTTTTAGTCCTTTGTAAAGTATTGAAACATTTTTGTATTATACATTTTTTTTCAACAGCACATTTGTGCCAAATAGTTAATGTTTAAAAATATGCAAACATACTTAATTAAAGAAATGTTTTTAAACATTTGTAAACCGTGTAAGAGGCAGGGAAGTTGTATTTTAAGAAGGAGCATTGCAGTTAGGTAGAAGAAGGAAGCAAACCAGCCCCAGCAAAAAGGAAAGGCAAGCAGAGGCATTGAAAAAGCAAACTTTGCCCATATAATTGCTGCGTGTCTATGTGGTATCTTGAGGGATAGCACATGCGCCTGCAGATGTAATGTGTATGTGTCATAAATTATAAGAGATCTCATTTTATCTGCAATGCGTGGTGCGCTCCGCGCTGTGTGAAGTAAGTTACTTTGATTATGAGAACGACAGGGGGCTTTTAAGGAATGACGCTACCCCCCTCCCCCGCGCCGGGCCCCAGTGCCGAGAGCTGTGCTCTGCCTGGTAAAACTGTGACGCACTGACCCGTGTGTGAAGATAAACCTTACTAGTCAGTACTATGGTGCCCAATTATGATAAGGTCATGAAACTGAGATAGAGCAGCCCTGCGGCCCCGCCTGCAGATTTACTGTGAATTAAATCATATTGATCAGAGTGCATATAAACCAGGCTCACTGACTCAGGAAGGATGATGAGACAGAGCAGCCCTGCCTGCAGATGCTAACTCTGATTATGAGAATGGACAGGGGGCCTCTGAGGAATGACGCTACCCCCTCCTTCCCCAGCCCCGCCCGGCCCGAGTGTCGAGAGCAGAGAGAGCCCTGCCTGGTAAAAATGTCAGGCACTGACCCGTGAAGATAAGCTTACAACAGTGATGCCCTAAGATAAGACTGAGACAGAGCAGCCCTGCACCAACAGGAAACAATCCAGCCTTTTGAACATATGCATGCTGTTTTGGAAAGGTGTGAAGTACTTCACTGCGGCTCCAAGAAGACGGACATGGCTACGCAGCTACTTTGAAGCTCTTCGTGTTGTTCTGCTTGTAAAGCACACAATGTGAAGAATACCTGTGAATGACTGGCGTGCGGCTTTAACAACAAGCCAAGCAGCAAGTTTGCAATTATGTGTTTGTTTGTACTAGAAAAGCATACACTTAAAAGGAGACCAGTGAACTGGTTGGCTGCGGCTACAATTAAACAAACGTTAAACCAGGCACCAAGTTAGCAAAAAAGAAAAGAAAAAAAGGAAAAAACC
Organism: Calotriton arnoldi; assembly: GCA_963921515.1. Classification (NCBI taxonomy): domain Eukaryota; kingdom Metazoa; phylum Chordata; class Amphibia; order Caudata; family Salamandridae; genus Calotriton; species Calotriton arnoldi. The sequence goes on from CAWUFW010018142.1 coordinate 111,164, forward strand.
TGTTTCTATGTGCGTAGGAAGCATACTATAGGAAGGAGCTTAAAGATTTAGTACTTTCTTAACATTAAACGTTTGGCTGAAAAACAATATAACACATAAATAAATTATAATGTTGATTACACTATGTTTGTGTACCTGGGACGCTTTAGATTATTAAAGGCAGAAACATTATGCACTTTATAAGCATAACGTGCCTACCTAAAAAACACAACAGTATTGAAGAATGTAATTTTGAAAAACACGGAAACATAGTAAACAGCTGTTAAAAGAAAACTGTGTTTTTGTGTGGAAGGCATAGTATTAGCACGGGTAGTAACTTTTTGCAGTTTATAAACATTACGCCAGCTGAGAAAACATCTGTGTTTGTGCCTGGAAGGCACGGTTATCAAAGGCTGAAATCTTAGCACTTTTATCAAGATTACGCGCTTGGCTGCAAAACAACACAGTTTTGTTTTTGCCTTCGCACATTAAAATGTGTGTATCTTGAGGAATAGCGCTGCTGGTTTGTTCCTTAAAAAGGACTGTGTGTGTATGTTGAGGGATAGCAATGCTTTGTTTTTCCTTGAGGGATATTATTGGTTTTCCCTTCCTTGGTTAGCACTGCATATGTATGTGGTATTTTAAAGGGTAGCGCTGTGGTGTCTGTCCTTGCACATCACTGTTTGTGTATTTTGAGTGATAGCGCTGCTCTATTTGTTGTTGTACATAAATATGTGTCTCTAAACAGATAGCGATGCCGTTTTTTCCTCCCAGAGGACTATCTGTGTATTTTGAGTAATGGCACTGCTGTGTTATTTCTTGCAAAGCATTGCTTGTATATGTTGAGGGATAGCTCTGCTGTTTTTTTCCTTAAAGTATATTATTGGTATTTCTTTACTCATTTAGCACTGCATATGTATGTGGTATTTAAAAGGATAGTGCTGCTGTCTTTGTGCTCAGATATCACTGTGCGTGTGAGAATAGTTGTGATATTTTGAGTGATAGCGCTGCTATATTATTCTTTGCACATCACTTGTGGTATACTGTGTGCAGCAGCACAAATGGGGAAATAAAAGGCCCATAGGTCCTTTGAAGCATCCGGCACTATTGATTTTAAAATGAAATCTTAAATTTCGCAGATGTAAACCTAACCTTAAGGATGACGAGACAGAGCAGCCCTGCGCCTGCAGATTTAATGTGTCTGTGTCATGAATTATGAGAGATCTCATTTTATCTGCAATGCGTGGTGCGCTCCGCGCTGTGTGAAGTAAGTTACTTTGATTATGAGAACGGACAGGGGGCTTTTAAGGAATAACGCTACCCCCCTCCTCCGCGCTGGGCTTCAGTGCCGAGAGCAGAGAGAGAGCTGTGCCCTAGAGCAGGCGCGGTCGGTGGTAGGAGTGCCGGTCGGGCGGTGACGTGGGGCGGGGGAGGGGCAGGGTGGGGGGTAGTAAACTACGGATTAAGGCCTAATACAGGTAAGTAAACATTTGAATAAATAAAACGAATTTCGTTGCGCGCACTGCATCGCATTTGGCGATGCAGCGCTCACAACGAAATTCGTTTTATTTATTTAAATGTTTACTTACCTGTATTAGGCCTTAATCCGTAGTTTACTACCCCCACCCTGCCCCTCCCCCGCCCCACGTCACCGCCCGACCGGCACTCCTACCACCGACCGCGCCTGCCCTAGAGAGAGCTGTGCCCTGCCTGGTAAAACTGTGACGCACTGACCCATGTGTGAAGATAAACCTTACTAGTCAGTACTATGGCACTGTGTGTTTTTTTTGGAAGGCATACTATTAGCACAGGCTGTAACCTTGGAGAGATAGCACTGCTGTCTCAGTCCTCGTACATCACTTGTGGTATTTGGAGGGATAGCGCTGCTGTCTGTCTTTGCAGAGCACTGTGTGTATATTAAGGCTAAAACATTTTGCACAATATTAACATAACTTATTAATATAACGCGATTGGCTCAAAAACAACACAGCATGATAAAATACAATTTTAAAAACAACGGCCGAAAAAAAGGTACAAGCTGTGGATAAGACAACAAAACAAACATTGTCCATTTAAGTAGTACGTATATATAAGATAGCACGAGTGATAGCCCTGCTGTGTTAGTCCTCGCACATCAGTTGTGGTATCTTAAAATATAGCGCTGCTGTCTCAGTGGTGAGACTGTTAAGGAGGAGGATAAAATGCCGGCAACTGGCATGGAAGAGTAGAGGCTTCAGCAGACAATAACTGTAGTAAGCATGAGCCACTGTAGCAAAGTGTCCGTGAGGCGCTCAGGGAGGATGCAGACACACAGTGGTGGAGCAGTAAAAATAAAAAAATTTAACCCCTAACAAATTATATAATTAATTAATTAAAAATGTTCGTTTAAATGTATTAATCAACATTGTATATGTGGGAATGGTAATATGCCAATGTATGTGCTAAATAATCTATTAATGAATGTCCGTGTGTCTAATCATAACGTAAGAATAAAAAGCGTACTAAATAAAATAAATGCATGTTTGTGCTTCATAGAAATAAAATGTGTCGTTGCAAAAAACAATAGTGATGGTAAGTAAGGAGCAGCTTAAAATGTCGCTTTTTGCTAGGTAACAACTAATTGGGGTACGTAGACGGGAGGGAAACGAAAGGGATATTTTTCTCTATTTAATTATGTTTTGTTTGCCTCAAATTAGTGCTTCTAAAGTAGAACCGAGTGGCGAGATAAAATGGCCGCCAGTGGGAAGATGTGCGCAGGCGCAAGGGGACACGTGGTACGGGATGAGATTGATGAAATCTGGAGCCTCGTGATGTCTCTGAGAGGCTAGGATGCAAGAAATGGTCAAGGCTGGTGTGACCTAATTGAACTGATAGTGTGCCGTGAGGATCAGGAGAGAGTCCGTGGGAAAGGAGCCCAAGAGAAAGGACAATGACTGCGGAGTTCTTGAATGTGTCAAAAGAAGATACAAATGAACTGATCGAATCGGATGGAAATGTTTAAGCGTATGGGAAAGGAAATGATCCAAGGACCCTTGAATCCAAAAGAACTTGATTAAAGAATGAATAAGCTGACATGTATGGACCAATGAGAGAAAAGCGTGATATTAAGGTTGCAACAGTTAGTTAACAAAGTTAGAATTGGGGTATAAGAGGGCCTACTCTTAGTGGGAGGGGTCAGTTCCAGTCAGTTCCAGGAGAGTTCCAGAGAAGTTCCAAGCAGTTCGAGAGTCATGGTTGCAGTAGAGAAGACGGGTTGCAGGTAGCTGATGCTGACGAGCTGAAGTTGCTGTTGCTGTCTTAACTTTACAGTTGAGTATGAGAATCAGGCTATTTCTAATCCCAAAGTTAGGTTAGAAATCATTAGGCTAAATTAGGAAGCTAGGCAGGTAACTAAGGTTTTTGGCTTCATGACAAAAATTTCCTTTCTGCAATAAATTGATTATGCTTAATAAAATTGTGAATTTAAAAATGAATAATTGAATAAAGTATTAAATCTTTTCATGCTTTTAAAATTATATAAAATTTAAGATTCTTTAAAAACCAAAATGACTCAGTGGTTATTTTCCTAAATGATTGTGACATGAGTAATTGGTTGATTGTGATTCAGCTGGTCTTAATCACTATGAACTAATTTCTTAAATGAATGATTCATCGACAAAACAATGAGCAGGAATATCTTAAGAAATAATTAAAAGAAAGTGACAAATTAAGGTAAATAGATATCCTTGCTCTTCCAGCGGTACACAAAATGGTGTTCTCCATTTAGTTCTCATGCTTCTCCTAGGAGTACAGAATTTCATAAAGGTGTAAAAGGAAATCCAGGAGTGTGTGTGTGTTTAGGCGATGTTTATGGGCCCCATCGTCATGTGGATATGAGAAATATAGTTTGCCCCTGGATGACCTATAAGTAACCTGGGAGGAGGATAGTTTTTATTGTACGCGCTGCATCAGATTTCTTGGTAGCAGAGTTATGGTTTTCTATAGATTAGTTTAGTGATTATTGTTTATTGATTATTGATTATTTGATGACTAACACTATATGTTGAGTCGCGTTATGTTATATGTAAGTTTTCACGCTTCTGGGATGTAGGAAGTGGAACACGTGTGGCAAGAGAAGTCACATGGAATTTGGTACATGGTCTGAATTCATTTTTGGTTATAACGCAGGTTGTGTTATGTTAGGGATTTCGGTGTGAAAAGTGTGTAAATGAAATAGCAAATCACGTTTACTTGTGAAACTTTGGCCTTAATTCTCAGGAGCCTAGTCTCCACATGTGTCTTATCCCCAGAGAAACGAGTAAATTGTTTGTTTGAAAGAAGGGTAAGGTAGAGGGAAGTGCTACTTTATCGGCAAAAGCAAATAATTCTGTGGTAGGGTAGAGGTAAGCGCTGCCTACTGGAAAAACAGGATTCTTGTGTAAAAGGACAAAGCTGTCACTTTGTTTAGCGAATCAGACTATGGAATTGTTTATTTGTTGTAACTAACGAAGAAAACTGTAAAAAGAAAAATTGCCGATAAATTTTGTAAAGGAGGGGTAAAGAGTAGAAGTGACGTGAAAAAGTGCCGCGCTAGGATTGGTCAGTGCACTAGTCACGTGAATACAGAGCAGGAGTGACGTAGAAAAGTGCCGCGCTAGGATTGGTTGGTTCGCGGACGGTGGAAATTGTTCTGATTGGTACGTTAGTGTGAATCGCGCTGTAATTGGACGAAGTTCCGTACACAGAAACAGCGTTAGAGTAAAGAGAAAACAAATAGAAAACATGCCATATTACGAGTATGAAAGGGAGAGAACGTCATGGACAACGAAATTAAAGAATTTCTTTAAGAAAGACAAAAAGGTTGTGACTAGAGAGGGACAAGTAATTCCTCCGCCAAAATCAGCAGCTTCACATATGATGCTGAAATATGGATATCATACGTGCATATGGTTGGATAATTGGGTAAAATATACAAAGAATGATGGAGCATTGGCTTTTCCTGAAAATGGTTCTTTTAATGTAGCGATTTTACGGAATTTAAAAGAAAAGATGCTTAAATTGGAACCTAGACCTAGACCGACACAGTTTGAGGCTTTAACAGAATGGGAAGATGAGATGTACGAGAAAGAAAGATTCAGAGGTATGAAAGGTTATGAGTTCGTGCCCGGAAGAATGTGGGGAATGAATCATGAGGACAGAATAAAACGATGGAGATGTGCTAACATGACAGGAGGTTTGTTTCCAGCTTTTACAGTTGAGGAAGGGACTAAGAAAAAACGGACTGAGAAAAAGAAACATTTAGAGAGAGAAAAGTATATGCATGAGAGCGAAACGGATGACGAGTTGCTGGAAGATATATTAAATAAAAATCCACCTCCGTATCAGCAGAATTCTACAGTGGTGACACCAAATGCGCCACCAATAGAAGCTATGCGAAATGAAAGTCCAGAAAAAAGACAAGAAATAAATAGGTCACAAGAACAAATAAGAACTTCCCAAATTGAGGGAATAGAAAATGATAGTGCAAGAGAATTGGCAAGGACAACAAAAGAACTAACTGAGAAAATTAGAGAATTAACAAAGAATATGGAAGCAGTTACCGTACCCGTAACAATAGGTCCAGTAATACCAGTTTTCGAGAATCAGAAAATTGATGAACGATCTTTGGTGATTCCCTTGAGTTCGCAATTCCAAAGAGAAAAGGAAAGAATAGAAACAAGTCCAGGTACGAGCAATTTGACTAGTGCTTACAGACCAAGTCCACCTGAAAATTTGACAGTGAATGAGTGTAGCGGTAGGAAAATGCCTATGGTAACTGAATCTGCAACGGTGACACCTGAAAAGAGTGGAAATTGGACAGAAATAAATAGTACTCCTATAGGTCCGACTCCTGATGAGTTAAATGAGTGGATAAAAGCTTTTAAAATAAAAGAAACGGAAGAAAAACCATTAGATGTGATCAGATTGAAGATTGACATGGAAGAATTAATTCTAGGAACGATTGGTACAGAAAAGATAAAGAATTATCAGGATGATGAAATAATGTTTCTGTGCAAAAGTATAACATGGAGGGCAAAGAATTTACATGACAAACTAGAAGAAGTGGCCGGTGAGATTGGAATAGATTTTGCAAAAGTAAAAACGTTGCAGAAACCATACAGAGTAGATTTTTGTGAAAAAGATATTGAAAATTTGAATACAGCAGGAAGGCTGACACAGATAAAAGAGTTGATTGTTTTGTTGAGAAAATGGGGTGATGTGGACAGATGGAAGGTTAGATGGACAAAGAAGAATGAGAAAAGTGTAGACAAAGGTTCATTGGCTTTTATGATAACAGAAAAGGAACATGTTGTTAAAGAGTACCCTATGAGAGAAACTCCAGGTGGTAGTTATGTGCATGTTCCCTGGACTAGGCAGGACATCCTGTCATTTACAAATGACTTTCCAAAGTTAAGAGAAAAGCCAGTTGAGTGGTACCGACAGGTAGAAAGGTTTGTAAAGGTCTCGAAAGTGTTGTGGATAGATTTGGATGGATTGTTTGACATAGTGGTACCAACGGATCTATGGTCAGAATGTAAGATTACAGTTGACTGGCCAACTACAGAATATCCAAGAGATCCTAAGACAGGAGCTCCAGGACCTGATGTGATGAAGAAATACGATAAGGTGATTACCTTTTTGAAAAATAAGATTCCTCCAAAAGAGACAGATTGGGTTAAGATTGATAGAACTACACAGGAAAGCAAGGAGAGTGTACATGCATATTATGAGCGATTGTTGTTGGTTTTCAAACAGTATAGTGGTTATGAGGAATTAAGTGAGAAGGATATGAGTCATTTTGTATACCGATTTGTATTTGGCTTGAAACAAGAAATAAGTGATATGATTAAGCAACATATGATAAACTGGCAGAATGCAAGTGTAGATGAGGTGCTGAGGTATGCTAAGTATTGTAGTGATGAAATAGAGAGTAAACAGCGTAAGTTGAAAGAAAAAGCAATGTGGGCACAAGTGAAAGTGGCAGAAAAACAAGAAGCTCAATTGGATAATAATAATGGAAACGAATCAGGACAAAATAAGATGCGACCAAATATAGGTAAAGGAAAAGGACAAGTGAGTCTAGAAGAGGCAAAGAAGAAATGGCCATGTCATAATTGCGGAAAATTAGGGCATTGGAGAAATGAGTGTAAGTTCCCACCTAAACCTAATCCGGAACATCAATCATTAACTCCACAGGTGCAGAATGAGGTAGTTGTTCAACAAAATCAGGTGCCACAACCACCACTTCCCAACACTGTTAACCAGCAAAGATACAGTACAGAAACAGGATTCTACGGAGGAGAGCAGGTAACACAGTTGCCGAGAGCAGCTAACATTTCCCAGTATTGGTTGCATCAGAGTGAGGATGACCCAGATGAAAGTTTCTGACGGTGCGCAAGAGAGGGGAAAGAGTGCGTGCTTGGCGCAACTCTAGAGGTAGATCAGTCTGGTCCCTTTGTGGATGGAGAAGTGAATGGAGCAAACGTAACATTCCTTGTCGATACTGGAGCTACCCGTTCTACTGTTAGGTCAGTGGAAATTCCGAACCTTCCTCTCTCAGGTGAATGCATCCAAGTGGTAGGAGTTGCCAATCAGCAGATTAAAACCCCACTTACTGAATTGGTAGAAGTAAAAATTGGTTCTTTTAGGAAAATGCATAAATTTGTAGTGTGCGATTGTAGTCCTGTAAATCTTCTAGGTCGTGACCTCTTGTGTAAAATGAATTGCACAATTTATTGTACACCAGATGGAATTGGTTTTCAGACTTCAGATGAAGATGCTTTGTATAAAGTAACTTTGATGAATCAGGAACCTGAAATGAATGGGTTGTTTCCTGCATTTGATGCAGGAAAACTTCCAGAAGAGTTAAGAAGTGCAGTGAAAGAAAGTGTGTGGGATTTTACAGGAGAAGACATTGGATTAATGAGAGAAGTTGATCCTGTAAAAGTGACAGTGAAAGAAGGGATAAGTTATCCAAACACGCCACAGTACAAATTAACTCCAGAAATAATTGAAGGAATAACTCCTGTGATAAATAAGATGATTGAACAGGGAATTCTGAAAGAAATCATGAGCAGTCCATGTAATTCACCTATTATGGGACTGAAAAAGCCAAATGGAACATACAGAATAGTACAGGATTTGAGAAAGATCAACAAAATAGTTGTACCATGCTGTCCAATAGTGCCAAACCCTGCAGTGATTCTATATCAAATTCCGCATGAAGCTGAGTGGTACACTGTGATAGATTTGTGTCATGCATTTTTCTCTATTCCTTTGCATCCAGATAGCCAGCCATTATTTGCATTCCGTTTTGGAGAGCGTATTTTGGCATGGTGCCGAATTCCTCAGGGGTATACAGAGAGCCCCTCAATTTTTAATCAGATTCTAAAGAAATCTCTGGAAGATTTAAAAATGCCAGAAAAATCAGTGATGGTGCAGTATATCGATGACCTATTGGTGGCATCGAAAACCAAAGAGGCATGTGTAAGTGACACAATTGCTTTACTGAACCATTTGGAGAAAAGAGGACATAAGGTGTCCCCTTCAAAATTACAGTTTTGTCAGAAAGAAGTCCAGTATTTAGGACATAAAATTGAGAAAGGAGTGCGGAAAATAGCGACAGAAAGAGTAAGAATGATTCAAGGAATGAGAGCACCAATGACTCAAAGAGAGGTAAGAATGTTTTTGGGAATGGTTGGATATTGTCGACAATGGATAAGTGGATTTTCTTTGATTGCAAAACCATTACAAAAATTGACAAAGAAAGATGTAAAAGACCCTTTTGAGTTAAACAAAGAAGAAATGAAATCTTTCAAAGAATTGAAAAGGAAACTGTGTGAGGCCCCTGCATTAGGCATGCCTGATTATGAGAAAGATTTTGAGTTATACTGCAGTGAAAGAGATGGATGTGCATTTTCAGTACTAGTACAAAAACATGGCACCATGAAGAGGCCTATAGCTTACTTTTCAGCTGTTTTAGATCCTATAGCAAAGGCATTGCCTGGATGTTTGAAAGCAGTTGCTGCTACTTGTGTAAGTCTGGAACAAAGTGAAGGTATAGTGATGGGGTATCCACTGAGAGTATATGTTCCCCATTCAGTAGAAATTCTTTTGACAAGAACAAAAACACAGTACATGACACATAGTCGGCTGACTAAGTACGAAAAAGTCATCTTGAGTGCAGAAAATGTGACCATAGATAGATGCATAAATGTAAATCCTTCGACTTCATTGCCAGATGAAGAGAGTATAATTGAACAAGATGAAGTAGATCATGATTGTCTGAATGTGCTGGAATATTGCACAAAACCAAGAGCTGACATAAAAGATGAACCGTTAAAGGAATCCGATTATGTCATGTTTGTAGATGGTTCATGTTTACGCACAAAGGAAGGAGTGTTAAGCGCAGCTTATGCAGTATGCACAGTGGCAACTGTAATGGAAGCGTCTTGTCTGAAAGGAGTTAGGTCTGCCCAAGTTGCGGAACTAATTGCTTTGATTCAAGCATGTAAATTGGGGAAAAATGTACGAATCACGATTGTGACCGATAGCCAATATGGTTTCGGCATCGTACATGATTTTGGTCAGATTTGGTCACAAAGAGGATTTTTGACATCTGCAGGAACACCTATCAGAAATGGAGATTATGTTAAAAAACTGCTTGAGGCGATACAGCTGCCTAAACAAATAGCTGTAGTGAAGTGCAAGGCGCATAAGAAAAACGAAGATTACATAGCGGTTGGCAATAATTATGCTGACGAGATCGCTAGATATTGTGCGGAAAACATGGCGTCCCTGAACAGAAATAGAGAAAGGGAGCATGTCTCTTGTCCTTTGCTTTTCACTAATGCAGTCGAAACATGGGATGAAGTAAGGCAGTTACAAGAAACAGCAAGAGATGAGGAAAAGGATTACTGGATTAAAGCAGGATGTAGAAGACAGGAAGATAATGGAGTGTGGGTATACAGAGATGAAAGACCAGTTATGCCTGATAGCATGATTGCAGACATGGCACGGATGTACCATGGACAAGCTCATATTGGGAGAGATGCAATGATCAGACTTTTTAGACAAACTTGGTATAATCCAAAATTCAGAGCCATTGCTGAAAGTCTTTGTCAAAGATGTCTTATTTGTCAACAATTTAACCCAGGAAGAAAAACAGTAGTGAGTCTAGGAACAATAGGACGAGAAGGAGGTCCATTCACAAGGATACAGATGGATTTTATTGAGATGCCCCCTAGTAACAGATTAAGATATGTTCTGGTGGTCGTCTGTTTGTTCTCTCGTTGGGTGGAGGCATACCCCACAAGAAGGAATGATGGAACAACAGTGGCAAAACTTATGCTACGAGAGTTCATTCCGAGGTATGGTTTTCCAGTCACAGTTGAGACAGATAGAGGAACACATTTTCAAAATGAGTTGATCCAATTGATTTGTGAAGCATTGAGTATTAAACAAAAACTACATTGTGCTTACAGACCAGAAGCTTCTGGGGTAGTAGAGCAGATAAATGGAACGATTAAAAACAGATTAGGAAAAATGTGTCAAGCTACAGGACTCAAATGGCCAGATGCACTGCCTCTTGTTCTGATGACCATCAGAAGCATCCCTGAAAAGAAAACGGGACTCAGTCCTCATGAAATGATCATGGGACGAGCAATGAGACAAGCCCACGTACCAGTCAACAAGTTATTGACAATAACTGATGATCTAATACTGGATTATTGCAAAGGACTGGCTGATGTGGTGCGTTCTGTGTTTCATCAGGTTGGACCGGATGCGACCACTCTTGAAAGAAAACCAGCCCACGACTTGAATCCAGGAGACTGGGTCCGTATTAAAGTCCACAGGAGAAGAAACTGTCTAGTTCCGCGTTGGGATGAGCCAAGACAGGTAATCCTAGTAACAACGACTGCTGTCAAGTGTGCAGGAGTAAAGAACTGGGTTCATGCCAGCCACACAATCAGAATTCCAGAACCTACAGATCGACATGTGAGTCGGCGTCTGGAAGTGTGGGATAAAAGTTTAACGGCGGGAACAACCAAGATAAAAGAAAGGGTGCCAGAACTTGAAGATCGACCTGAAAGTCGACATCTGGAGACCCCAACGGAAAACACCTCTAGAGAAGAAGAGGAACAAGAAGAAGAAGAAGAAAGAAATTCAGAAGTTCCAGAACTTGAAGATCGACCTGTAAGTCGACATCTGGAAATATCTGACACAACTTCAGGATCTGATGATTCAGCTGCAAATTGGGAAGAATTCCGAAAGGGAACTTGGGGTTATAAACCAATTAGAGAAGAAACTGAGCAAGAAATTGAGTTAGATGAACAACCAAGTACAAGTTATGGTGGAAATCCTTCAGAAACAATATTAATAGATGAAGTAGGGAAAGAAGTACACAAAAAGTTAGAAAATCGAGAAGAACCCCGAGGAGCAATAGGGATAGATAGAGAAACAGGAGAACAGGGAAATTCAGAAGCAGATAAGGAGGAAAACACCAAATCGGAAGAACCCCGAGGAGGGACAGTGATAAGGGAAAACAAAAAGGAGAAGACAGATCCACCAGTAGGAGATGACGAGATTATAAGTTTCAAAATAAGAAACAATAGTGAGACAGTTGAAACAGAAACAGAAGAAAGTGGAGGAGAGGAAAAAGCAAAGACTGAATCAAGAAAAAGAAATTGGAGATCGGAAAGAGAAGAAAGAGAGGGTGAGGTCAAAAGGCCAAGAAAAGGAGATAATTGGCCCAACAGCTATGTAAGAAAATTGAGATATAGAATAATAAGAGCAGAAGATGAAGATGCTGAACAAGTAAATGAAGTAACAAGTCAAAAGGGACAAGAAAAACCCAGTGGAAAAAGATTACAAAAGTCCAAAAGGACAAGGAAAATAAATTCAAAATTTAAGTCACCTGAGTGGCTGTATATTGCACTAACAGATTACAAAGGAGAAGAAGAAAACACTCACGGAAACCAGAGACTGAGAAGTCGGATGGGAAAAGGTGAGATGCAACGAAACTGAAGTGAAGACTTAAAGTGCTTCTGCCGGACGTGACAATTTACTGGACGTGACAAATCACCGGATGTGACAACGAAAGAATTCTGGAGAGAATTAAAGAAAGTACCAAGCAAAGACTTTTTGAAAGCAGAGTGGCGTCTAAGTCATTTTGAGGTGTAGTGACACAATTTACTGAAACTTAACAAATAGAAAAAGAAAAATGGAAAATAATAGGGATAGAAGAAATAAATGTGAATTTGTAAAGAGATGGTGCAAAATGTGCTGCTTTTGTACAGGGTTATTAATGACCATATGGATAGTTTTAGCAATCACAATTCCTATTAGTGTAGCTGTGATAGAAGCAAAGAATGATACTAAACAAGAAAAAGAAACTAATATTAAAGAACAAGTTGTTTTAAGAAGTAGTGCAGAGTTGCATAAGGATAGGTCAGTAACAGATTTCTCAAAGAATGTTTTTACAAAGTTGTTGTATGAGTACGTAAAAACAATGGAAGTAAGAGATTGTTATGTTTGTATGCAGTTGCCTGCATCAGTATCGGAAGGTGTGACTTATCATCACTTACCTTTGACTTATGGAATAACATGTAGTGTAATAGCAAGTTTATTTTATAAAACAGGTAGATTAGAATCTTATTATACTGATATAGATAAGATATTTGCAAACATTCCAGTAGTACCAGAACTTAACAAAGTAAAACCAGCAAAAGTTTTAGGAGAATTCTTTTTAGAACATAGAAAATTAACGTTAGAAGAAATAGTTAGTAACAACCTTACCTGTGAGTTAAAGAAAGAAGAAAAAGTATTTTTAGATATGGTTGAAGAAAGAAGAATGAAATTTCAAAAAGAAGCAATAAAAGAGGAAGGAAAACGTTTATGGACGTTTGAGGAAGGAAATCATGAAGGGAAAAGGATAAATGCAGCAATGACGTTAGATTGGCCACAAACAGGAAAGTTGTGCATTAAGAGAAATAAGACAGTCTATGACAATTACTTTGTAGGTTCCAGTGTCTGCCATGACAATTATCAAATTCTGGGAGGTTGGGGATTCAAAGGTGGAAAAGATCCAATATTTCCAGGTATCTATTATATTTGTGGGAATAGAGCTTATTACAGGTTACCGGACCATTGGTATGGAACTTGCTATGTAGGCCTGGTCTTTCCAAAAATCTTTCACATGGACAGAGAAGAAAAGGGAACATACAAGATGATTAATGGATTTAAACGTAGAAAGAGGGAAAGTTTTTCAGAAGTTGTAGGAGATATTTTTGGAGCATTGATACCAGCAGTGGGAATATCTTTGAATGCATTTAAAATTCGGAAGTTATCCACAGTAGTAGATCGTTTGTCTACAGATACTGCGGGAGGGTTCTTAATGGTAAATACCGAAATGGTTGCCATGAGAGCTATGGTGATGCAAAATCGGCTTGCCCTTGATATTCTTTTGGCAAAAGAGGGTGGAGTCTGTGGAATGTTGAAAGTCCAACATTGTTGTACTTACATTCCGGATAACAGTGAAAATATACAGAAGTATATTACAAATATTACAAGTCTGCACAAAGAATTAGTCCCACTGGAGGTTGAAAGTGTTTTGGGAAAACTTGGTAGAGGGTTTTCCTCAGTAGCAAATTGGTTAACTAGGATGAGTAAACTAGTAATAGGGAAAGTTATAATAGTAGCAACTATAGTGATATTGTTAGCAATGATATTGAAAATAGTAATAACATGTATAAAGAGAAAAGTAAGACAGAATAAGATAAGAAGAAATAACAGAATAATGAGAGAAAGAGAGAGAGAAATGGGTGAAATTGAGTTGGAGAAAATGAAAGAAAGCATGTATAAAGAGACTAAAAGGCAAGATGAAGAGGAGACAGAGATATGAATAACAGAAAGTAAAGGATGAAAGACATGCTGCCTGAAAAGAAGTATGACTTGGGTTTTATGTGGTGATTTAAAAATCACCAAAGGGGGGATTGGTGGAGCAGTAAAAATAAAAATTTTAACCCCTAACAAATTATATAATTAATTAATTAAAAATGTTCGTTTAAATGTATTAATCAACATTGTATATGTGGGAATGGTAATATGCCAATGTATGTGCTAAATAATCTATTAATGAATGTCCGTGTGTCTAATCATAACGTAAGAATAAAAAGCGTACTAAATAAAATAAATGCATGTTTGTGCTTCATAGAAATAAAATGTGTCGTTGCAAAAAACAATAGTGATGGTAAGTAAGGAGCAGCTTAAAATGTCGCTTTTGCTAGGTAACAACTAATTGGGGTACGTAGACGGGAGGGAAACGAAAGGGATATTTTTCTCTATTTAATTATGTTTTGTTTGCCTCAAATTAGTGCTTCTAAAGTAGAACCGAGTGGCGAGATAAAATGGCCGCCAGTGGGAAGATGTGCGCAGGCGCAAGGGGACACGTGGTACGGGATGAGATTGATGAAATCTGGAGCCTCGTGATGTCTCTGAGAGGCTAGGATGCAAGAAATGGTCAAGGCTGGTGTGACCTAATTGAACTGATAGTGTGCCGTGAGGATCAGGAGAGAGTCCGTGGGAAAGGAGCCCAAGAGAAAGGACAATGACTGCGGAGTTCTTGAATGTGTCAAAAGAAGATACAAATGAACTGATCGAATCGGATGGAAATGTTTAAGCGTATGGGAAAGGAAATGATCCAAGGACCCTTGAATCCAAAAGAACTTGATTAAAGAATGAATAAGCTGACATGTATGGACCAATGAGAGAAAAGCGTGATATTAAGGTTGCAACAGTTAGTTAACAAAGTTAGAATTGGGGTATAAGAGGGCCTACTCTTAGTGGGAGGGGGTCAGTTCCAGTCAGTTCCAGGAGAGTTCCAGAGAAGTTCCAAGCAGTTCGAGAGTCATGGTTGCAGTAGAGAAGACGGGTTGCAGGTAGCTGATGCTGACGAGCTGAAGTTGCTGTTGCTGTCTTAACTTTACAGTTGAGTATGAGAATCAGGCTATTTCTAATCCCAAAGTTAGGTTAGAAATCATTAGGCTAAATTAGGAAGCTAGGCAGGTAACTAAGGTTTTTGGCTTCATGACAAAATTTCCTTTCTGCAATAAATTGATTATGCTTAATAAAATTGTGAATTTAAAAATGAATAATTGAATAAAGTATTAAATCTTTTCATGCTTTTAAAATTATATAAAATTTAAGATTCTTTAAAAACCAAAATGACTCAGTGGTTATTTTCCTAAATGATTGTGACATGAGTAATTGGTTGATTGTGATTCAGCTGGTCTTAATCACTATGAACTAATTTCTTAAATGAATGATTCATCGACAAAACAATGAGCAGGAATATCTTAAGAAATAATTAAAAGAAAGTGACAAATTAAGGTAAATAGATATCCTTGCTCTTCCAGCGGTACACAAAATGGTGTTCTCTATTTAGTTCTCATGCTTCTCCTAGGAGTACAGAATTTCATAAAGGTGTAAAAGGAAATCCAGGAGTGTGTGTGTGTTTAGGCGATGTTTATGGGCCCCATCGTCATGTGGATATGAGAAATATAGTTTGCCCCTGGATGACCTATAAGTAACCTGGGAGGAGGATAGTTTTTATTGTACGCGCTGCATCAACAGCGACAACTAATAAATACGTTACCATGGAGCAACAATCATGAGGCAGTGAGGGAGAAGGATAAAATACCGGCGACTGGCAGGGGAAAGTACAGGCTCCATAAAACAATAAGCGTAGTAAGCGAGAGCCGCTGCAGCAAAATGTCCGTGAGCCGACCACTGATCGCGCGATCAAACCAGCTTGTGTCAAAGTTAAAAAAAATCATAAAGATTCGCGCGGCACTAGAAATATAACGCTTGGTGTGCAGTGCAGTTATGTGCTCACTGTAGCCTAAAAACCAAAGTAAACTAAAAAATGCCTGTGCTCAGTTTGCATTAATTAATTTAAAGTACATCGTAAAGCCCTTTGCTAAAAAAAAAACATTTCCAACATCTGCGCTTTGGAAAACACATAATAAAGTGTCTCCCAAAAACACGAAAAAAATGCGTTGCCATCGGAAACGAAAGAAAGCCTAGCGCTTTTGAAAACGCATTATAAAGTGCCTACCAAAAATACGAGAAATGATGGTCGGAAACGAAAGAAAGCCTAGCGCTTTTGAAAACACATGATACAGAAAATGCTCTGCCATCGGAGAGAAAACAAAGCCTAAAAAAAAGTCCAACAACGCTACCGTATCTCTTCAGACCACGAAGTAATACGAGTAAAGGGGCCAATAGCTGTAGGCGTAAACAATCTCCAAAAGGAGGGACTTTAAGACTGCTTGCACCAACCACAACTCGAACGGAACTCGGGCGGTTTAAGTGACACACCAACAAATGAATCAAAAGTCCGAGGAAAAAAGAGGCGGTTACCAACATCACATAGTATAGACAGCATCTCTCGTCGAGACAGCGCTTGCGCTGCCTAGGCGAAACCTAAAAACAGCTCACACGCTCTCTCACTCCGTTTTGAACCTCCTCAAAAATGTTGGTTATTTTACAAAATACTGTGTTTTTTCTCTTCGTACTCCTATCAATCCGCATTCCTCTTCCTTTCCAATGCCCCTTAGGCCCTTCTCATGCACCCTTCTTGTCATATAGGGTATTTAATCATTATATGCTAGACTGTCCGAAAATTTGAAGCTCACCCCCCTGACCTAGCTAAGCCCCAGCCAAGATACCATTAGCCAAGGTCGTGTCATGGTACATGGGTTAACCTGAGTTTCAACCCTTGCTGTGTGCGTTGCATGCAGCAAGCTTATTTCTGAGTTCACCCTGGAGCCTTTGAGGACCATCAGCAGCAAGAGAGAAACTGTCTATGCATGCTGTGGTTCTTTAAACTGATGGGGCAGATGAATCAGGCCATCACTATGCTAAATGCCAACCTGCCTCTCCGCTCTCAGTGAGCTCTTGGGTAGTGCTTAATTTGTGCCAGTGTTTGCCGGTGCTCGGCACCAGCACTTATTTCTAAGCATCAGTAATTATATAGGAGAGTTTGCCACAAGGTTGCGTTATCTGTCTACTTATCAATAGAACACATTCTTCAAAAATGATAAAACTAGCACTTCTAGGCCTTCCCTGAGGTTTGAGGTGACCTGAAATAGTCCAAACACCTTGGGCATTAGCACTTTTTATTTTTTTAACAAACAGCATAGCTGTTAGCAAAGAATTATTACTTCTAGGCCCTCCCTATGGTTTGAGGTGACCTGAAATAGTTCTAAATGTCAAGCTTGTATGACTCTGATGGTTAGTAAGGCATTCAGCAGCACTGGCAAGAGTTCTGAGCAGTGCCAGCGCCAGTGGACCCCTGAGAAATACCTTGGCATTGGCACTTATGTTTGTTTTTTCTTTTACTAATTAAGCACTGCTGTCAGCAAGGCAACTGGAGCAGTGACCATGACTCGAGCTTACGCCAGCCCTAAACAGTAACCTGTCTCCATTGGGCAGGGCCATTTAAAATAAGGGGGAAGGGTGCTGAGTGGCCCTGCAGCAGCCAGCAGATATGTGCTTTTGTCTGTGCTTATGACTGCTGTTTTCTGCCCATGAATTCTGCTAAGGATGCTTTAGCTGCAGGTCTTCTCTGCACTTAGTATTTCACATAAATACAGCTAACAACTGTGACCCTCTCGGGTGACAAGCAGGGCTCTACAAACCCACCTTACATTATGTTACATTACCCACTAAAAGTAGAGAGGACTGTAGTAACATCGAAGTAGTCAAAGTAATGTAAATAAGTATAGCCTTTATTGGCAGCAACCGCGTAGCCACAACTGTATCGAAGCACAGGTTCAGGTCGAGTGCAGTAACATTCTATAACAACGGTACAAATGCAAGAACATAGAATACGGAGCGATGGGAGAACAAGAGTTCTGTACAAGGAAATAAATAATTAAATAAGAGACTCATCTACTATGTAGATGCTACACATCTTCCCTGTTGGAAATGGCCCTTTTTGCAGGGTCACCCCTAAACTTTTTGCCTGCCTCCTGTATTTTTGCTGACCTGTTTCTGTTGGTTTTATGACTCTGGGCACTTTACCACTGCTGTTCCGTGCTAAAGTGCATATGCTCTCCCTTTGTAAATATGACTATGTGAATTGGTATATCCCTGATTGGCTTATTTGGTTTACCTGTTAGTCCCTAGTAGTGTGGCCTGTGTGTGCCCAGGGCTGGTAAACCAAATGCTGCTGGTGGGCCTGCAGCACTGATGTGTGCCACCCACAGAAGCAGCTTGTAAAGTGTGTCTCAGACCTGCCACTGCAGTGTCTGTGTGCAGTCCAGAACTGCCATCTTGGCTGTGAAGTGCACCCCTTCCCAGCCCCTGAACCTTCCCTTGGCATCTTGTAAGTCACCCCTATGGTAGGGTGCATTGTATGTGTAAGGTAGGACATGCCTTGGTGTGTGTAGCATGTCCTGGTAGTGAATTATGCCCCATTTCGTTTTTCACTACTGTAAGGCTACCTGTTCCTCATAGGCTAAAATGACTAGTTTGACTATTACATTCTATAGTCCTAACTGACCCCAGGAACATGGTAGAAAAACGAATTGAGTATGCCTGAGCTCAGAATATTAAAATACATCTTTTAGTGAAGTTTATTTTTATATTCTGTGTTTGAAAATACCACTTTTAGAAAGTAGGTATTTTCTTGCCTAAGCCTTCCAGTGTGCTCTGCTGTTATGTGTATTGGCTGTCTGGTTTTAGAGGGGCAGGGCAGGCTGAGTCAGACCTGGGTTGAATAGAGAGATCTGCATTTAGAGTGTGGGGAGGGGTGGCTCCTTGACCTGAATAGGGCTGTGCCTGGCAAGGTGAATGCTGGCTCCACCTCCTACTGTGTGTCTGCTAGCAGACCCTCTCTTTCTGAAAGGAAGAATGCAGCCTGGTAAACAAAGTGCTCCAGGCCTGAGCAGAACTGGTTCTGGCTAGGTTCAGTGACTTGTAGCTTCTGAGAACAAAGACTTTTCGGGTATAAATATCTGTGCTCAAACCCCTACAATTTGTATTGCTTTTGGATCTGGAGAGGAAACTCTGTCCGTGCCACTGGAGGAATCTGCAGGAAGTGACTATCCTTGTGCTTGTGTGTTTTTCTTGCACTGGCCTGCAGCAGTGACCACTGGACCTTGAAGAAGAGAGAAAAGGACTTTTGAGAGAACTTTTATTTTTGTTACAGCAATTACCCAAGGGCTAGGAAAAGAGCTAGCCTCCTGCTGGAGTCTCAGGCACATCAGACTCCACCACCAACCTCCTGCTTCCTCCCTGCGAGGATTGCTATCTGCTGATGAGGCTCCTGTGAGTTCCAGGGCCTCTAGTTTGCTTCAGAGAAAAGAGTGCTGGAAATCGACGCTAACGCACCTTTGCGAGCCGCTGCAGCCGAGAGCGCTGGAAAAATCATCGCGCTGCTGCCGCTGAGTGCTCGCAACACGAAACCATCGCTAACGCCTCTTTGCGAGCCGCTGCAGCCGAGACGCGCTGGAAAAATCATCGCGCTGCTGTCGCCGAGCGCTCGCAACCCCTAAAGAAATCATCGCTTCAAGACATCGCATTGCGGACGCCGTGCGTCCGCCATTTTCATCGCATCGCACCGGATTTCGTCGCTCCCTCGCGGAGCGCCATTTCTTCGCATCGCAACACGTTCGCACAACGCAACAGGCTCGTCGCATCGACTTCTCCCTCGCGGCAAGAAAGTCATCGCATCGGCGGCCTAGCGTGCAGAAGTTGGTTGCATCGTCTCCGCACGCATCAGCAGATCGGCGCATCATCCTCCCTTGCGGCAAGGATTTAACGCCTCGCCGGCCTCGCGTGAGGAAAATCATCGCTACCACTTCTTTGCGACATTTTGTTGGTTTTGCTACTGAATTCAGGTACTTTGTGCGAGAAAGGTCGCAGAGACCACTGCTTTGGATTTGAACCTTATTTTTGCAACCTCTGAATGAGAAAGGGTCGCAGAGACCCTGCTTACAATTTGAACCTTATTGTTGCAACCTCTGAATGAGAAAGGGTCGTAGAGACCCCTGCTTTGAATTTGAACCTTATTCTTGCAACCTTTGAACTATTTTTCACAGTCCTTCAACAGCTATCCTATTTTTGACAGTATTGTGGCTTTTACAGTTATTGGTCTTGTGATAAATCTGCCTTTATATAAAGATACTTATTTTTTATAACTACTTGTGTGGTGTCCCTTTGTAGTGTTCCTCACTGTGTTACTGTGTATGGTCATAAATGCTTCACACACTGCCTCTGAGATAAGCCTACCTGCTCGTGCTACGTTACCACAGGGTTGAGCAGGGGTATTAAAGAGGGTAGCCCTCTCACTCTGACTTAGGAAGAAGGGTCCCTACTTGGACAGTGGCCAGCCATTGCCAACTAGAGACCCCCATTTCTAACATTCCCCTTTTATAAAACAAAACAACAACAAAAAAATCTTAATAACAAATAAATTCATTGTACCTTTCAGGTCTCTTAACAGTTCTTCCAAAAGAAGTTTGAACACTTGTTAAAGGTCTAGTAAGAACAGGCAATTCATTAGAAACATCACTAGAATCATTGACAGGTTCACTGGACACATTGGAAGGAACTGCAGGGATGGAGTCAAAATCACTACGAGAATTCTCGAAACACCAAAATGGAGAACGAGAAGATGAACAATGGTAAGAAGAGGAAGCTAAGTCTCCAATCTCAGCAGAACGAGCTAAGGCTAAGCGACTCATATGCCAAGTCTCACCATTGTCCAAAACTACAGTGTTGTGGTGAATTTTCGAAATCTTTTTGGGTTGGCTAAACTAGCTAAACCCCTTAGGTACTTTTCTGGCATTTTTAACACAAACCCACTGACCAACTTGTAAATTGACTGGTCTGGTACCACGTTTAGCATCATAATATACTTTGTTCCTTGTCTGAGAATTGGTTAAAGTGTTCTTTACATCATCAAAATCACAAAAGGACATACTGTTCCGCTTCATCCAACCAGGATTAGTTTTGGAGAAAGGAATTCTACATCTCATAAGACAAAAAGGACTTTTGCCAAGAGAAGGATGAGGTGTAATTCTGTAAGCCCACAGCATCTCCTTTAATTCCTCATCCCAAGACAGTCTGGAATTCCTACATAACTGCAAAGTGTCTTTGATAATTCTGTTCAGTCTCTCAACCGTACCATTGCAGGAAGGATGATATAGAGGAGTGAAATTTTGCTTGATGCCATTAACAGAAAGAAAATTTAACATTTCCTTAGACTTGAATTGTACACCGTTGTCAGTAAGTATGGAAGCTGGGAAACCTTCTTGCAGGAAAATTGATTTTAGAAAATCAATCACAGCTTTTGTATCCACTTTATCAATAACTTTGAGTTCAAACCACTTGGAGAATAAATCAACAAGGACAAGAACGTATTTAGTTGTACCATCCATCCAGGTGACAGGGCCCATAATATCTAAAGCAATTTCTTCCCAGGGAAGATTTGGAGAGCGAATTACACCTAGAGGAGGATTAAATGTTTTTTTAGATTTGTCAGCAGTTTCGCAACTAATACATGATCTTACGATTTTTTCTATACAACTGTCAACACCAGGCCACCAATAGAGATCTCTGACCCTTGACTTCGTGCGAGAAATCCCTGGATGACCTTCATGTGAAAGATGAATGATGTGCTCCCTAAGTGACGTAGGGGGAATTACTTTGTCACCTCTTAACAAAAAATGGTCAAAGACAGTAAGCTCATCTCTGACCTCCCAAAAGGGTCTTAAATTATCGTGAAGATCCTTTTTGTTTGGAATGTTCCATCCATCAATCACCCTTGATTTAACATCAGTTAAAAGAGTGTCTTGAGTATCAGCTTCTAACCATTGTTATTGCGAGATACTATTTTCAAAACTACAATTCAAAAGAATATTGGCAACAGAGAAATCATTCCAAGAGTTGGAATCAAATTCGATTAAAGGTAACGAAAGTCTGCTTAAACAGTCAGCAATTACATTCTTGGCTCCAGGAACGTACTGAATATCAAATAAATAATCTTGGAGACGCATAGAAAGTTTGGAGATTCTAGCAGTGGCTCTGTAAAGACCATCAGTGGTGAGAAGCTTAGTAAGTGGTTTATGATCACTTCTGACAACAAATCTTTTGCCCCATAAAAATGTTCTAAAATGTTCTAAACTCCACACAACAGCCAAAGTCTCCCTTTCCATTACAGAATACTTTTCCTCAGTAGGAGAAAGAGACCTTGACGCAAAAGCTATGACAACTTCTTGTTTGGATTCAGAAATTTGGGTCAAAACAGCACCAAGGCCTTTCGAACTAGCATCAGTTGTTACAAAAGTGGGAGCATGTGGGTCAAAACCTTGGAGGTTAGGAGCACAACAAACAGCTTTTTTTATTAGAAGAAATGCCTGTTGACATTCTTCAGACCTTGAGAAAGCAACTTTATTCTTGAGTAAATTCCTCATGGCATGAGTCTTCTCAGAAAAATTGTTGACGAATTTAGAATAAAACTCAGCCAAACCCAAAAATGATCTCAAATCATCCTTGGATTTGGGTGCAGGGGCATCCAAAATCGCTCTGATAAGTTTTGTTTTAGGCCTGATGCCCTGTTCACTGATTTCATGACCTAGATAAATCACTTTATTTTCAGAAAATCTACATTTCGAAATCTCTGCAGTAAGACCTTGCTTATTAAGGACATTAAGTACTTGTCTTAATCTGGAATCATGTTGTTGTGGATCACGACCCATAATGAGAATGTCGTCCTGAAAAAAAGTAATGCCTGGCATATCACCAAAAAGCTGCGACATCAACCTTTGAAAGACCGCAGCCGCAGAAGCTAACCCAAAAGGCATGCGGCGAAAGCGAAAACAACCAAAGGGAGTGCAAAAAGTAGTTAAATTACGGCTGGAATGATGCAATGAGACTTGGTGATAAGCCGAAGACAAATCGATGGTAGAAAAACAATTATAACCACGAGTAAGTGACAACATTTCATTTATCCTGGGCAAGGGAAATTGGTCTACAACTATATTATCGTTGAGACTTCTTAGATCAACACAAAGGCGGATTTTTCCATTGGCACGTCTTGCAACTACCAATGGAGAAATCCATTCAGAAGCCTCTACGGGTTCAATGATGCCACATTCTTGAAGTTTAAACAACTCGTTCTTTACTTCGTCCCGTACAATCATAGGAATATTTCTTACCTTGTGTATTTTAGGTATAGCATTGGCTTTTAGCCTAATACGATGGGAAAATCCTTTAAGTTTACCAATTTTACCAGAGAAAACATTGGGAAACTCTTTGAGAGCCCAGTTCTTAGTACTCTCGCTTTCACAGGCTACAAGGACTTGTTCTGGGCTGTTGGGATCTAAAATAATATGTAAAGCTCTCTGATCCTTCCACCCCAAAACAGATGGGCCATCAGAAGCAATGTAAAGTTTGCAAACAGCAGTGCGATTTTTAAAATCAAAAACCAAGGAGCGATAACCTAGGAGATCAATCTTATCGCCAGTAAAACTTTCAGGAAGTACATCAGGGGGCTCCAAGTGTGAACCTAAAACATTAACTAAATTAGTATCCCATACACTTTTAGCAATGATGGTGAAAGGTGAACCAGAATCCGCGGCAACCTGCAAAGGAATACCTCCAAATTTAACAATACACAAAGGTTTACTTCTATCATTGGCATTGACATTAAGAACATAGTTACATTTTTTTTTTTCAGAAGCATTTTGTTCGTACTGATTGTCAGAGTCATAAACAAAGGAATCGGAATCCGTTTCATTTAGACATGTGACTTTGGGCTTTTGTGAAACTTTTCTTCTGCAGGCTTTGGTAAAATGCCCCACAATTCCACAGTTAGAACACTTGGCTGACCTAGCTGGGCATTTATCAAAACTGGCGTTATGAGACTTGTTTCCACAACGATAACAAGCAAAGGATGTAGAATCTGCTTGATTAAATTTAGGTTTAGAAGATTTTCCTGAATTAAAAGTTTTATTATGGTTGAAACCAGACTTCCTTACATATTCTTTTCCTTTCTTGGATTCTGCGATTTTGTTGACAGTGGTGGACGATTCATTCTGATCAGATAAAGCTTTAGCACTCCTTTCTGAAAGTTCTGCTTTTTTTACCAAAGCAATAACATCTTTTAAACAGGAGTTGCCTTCGATCCACAATCTATCTTGTATACCTTTGTTTTTAGTACACACAACAACTTGGTCCCTTATAAAATCGTCGTGTAATATGCCAAATTTACAAGGCGCAGCTAAAGTCTTTAAAGATGAAACATATTCCTCCACAGATTCGTGCTGTAGCTGTTTTCTTTTAAAGAAAGCACGTCTGGTTACTCCAATGCATACTGTGGGGGAATAATGATCTGAAAGGTCTAAAATTGCTGCTTTAAAAACATCAACATCACCCGCTCTTTCAGGTTTCTGCATCTGGTTATAAACTCTCAAGCCTTCAGGTCCCAAACAATGTAATAAAATTCTTTTTTTTCTTTCTGGAGATAAAATACCAGCATTGTCCTCTAGAGTGGCTATGTAATTTAAAAAATACTCCTTCCACTCTACCCATTTAACTATTGGTTCACCAGGTGCAATTAAAAAAAATTCAGGAGTACTCAGATTTATATTAATGCTGGCATTTGAAGCAGAAGAAGTGGTTGCTCTGTCACTGGTATCCATAGTGACTATACACTCGTAGTCATAAAATTGATAATAATAAAAAAAATAGAAGAAAGCTTACTTATAAAGCAGTGAAGAATCGTAATGCAGTGAAGAATCGGAAGCAAGCGGTACCTTTAATGTAGGAAAAACACATGAAGAAAAGCTTGCTGTGGAGAAATGCGATGCATATGAAGCATTAAAGATGATGAAAGACAAAGATGGCGGCACGTAGACTGCGTCGGGTCGCGTTGCGTGACCTTGCATGTCACGATGGTGCCCACAATGCTTTGCGGCAAGAGGGCGCAGAATGGGGTTGTGCACGGAGGCGGAGAACGTTGGAGCTGAGGAGTTCGAGTTAAAAAAAACAAAACGTTGGTGAGTGGCGCGAGCGCTTGAAGGACAGGATTTTCATGTAGAAATCACTGAGGCCCCCAAAAAAAATACTCACGCAGACTCACATAAGGAAATAAAGTAAAAACTCACCCGGGAGTAAGCGTGTGAGTGCAGTACACGAACTGTCCCTTTAATCAGCTTATCAAGGTAAAAAATAAACTGTCTTGACTCTCGACGAATGGTAACCGGATAAAACAAATACTTATCTAGAAGTATACTAGAAAGAATTGCTTATAGTAAATCCGGAGAAAAAAAAAAAGTTCAATAAACTCCAGTGAAGAATTCAACGATCTTCGGTATTTTTATCTCTCTAGTTTAAAAAAAAAAAAAAATATCGATGAAAAAATGTAATAAAATCCCTAGTCGTCGCCAAATCGATGTAGTAACATCGAAGTAGTCAAAGTAATGTAAATAAGTATAGCCTTTATTGGCAGCAACCGCGTAGCCACAACTGTATCGAAGCACAGGTTCAGGTCGAGTGCAGTAACATTCTATAACAACGGTACAAATGCAAGAACATAGAATACGGAGCGATGGGAGAACAAGAGTTCTATACAAGGAAATAAATAATTAAATAAGAGACTCACCTACTATGTAGATGCTACAAGGACCTCAAGCTTAAATGTGTGTCATGGACAGAAAAAAGGCCTTAGACACTTTGGGGCCGATTCCGATCTCGGCCGGTAGGGCTCCGAATCGGATTCGGCTTTACCGGATCCGATTCGGAGCCCTGTTTCCCGACCGAACCGTACGCGGGTCCGGCCGAGCGAGTATGATGCGAAATCGCCGACCGACTCGTCCGGGCGTCCCGACCGCTCCGACCGACTCGCTCCCGGCTCGAACCGCTCCGACCGACTCGCTCGGACTCGACTCGCACCGCGCAATGGAGACGTTTCCCGGCCGGGTAAGTACGATGCGCGCCGCGAGCAGTCCGACCGAGCCGCGCACTCCGGCTCGTAAGAGCTGTCGGAGCCGTACTTTGGGGGTCCGTGTCGGACCCCCCTGTACGCATAGCCGCGCGAGTCGCACACAGGGGGGACCCATGGGTCCCCCCTACCTGTGCGTGTACGGCGCGAATTGCTTCGCCGCGTACCCGCTGTAGGGGGCGCCCTTGTCCGACTCGCACCCATTGAGTCAATGGGAGCCCGCGTACGCGTTGTACGACCGGCTCCCATTGACATCAATGGGAGTCCG
The DNA here is from genome assembly GCA_963921515.1 of Calotriton arnoldi. Classification (NCBI taxonomy): domain Eukaryota; kingdom Metazoa; phylum Chordata; class Amphibia; order Caudata; family Salamandridae; genus Calotriton; species Calotriton arnoldi. Next base: position 137,443 of record CAWUFW010018142.1, read on the forward strand.
ACCGACTCGAGTCCGATAACATACGGACGCATCGTACTCGTTCGGTCGGACTGCACGGGTCCGATTCGGTCGGAAATCTCTCCGGGTCCGGCTCGGTCGGTGAAATTTCCGGCCCGAATCGGAATCGACCCCTTTGTAGTATTTGTGACGTGTTTACTTGGGAATGTTGAGCCTGTTCGGAATCTCACTGCGTTGGAAGCTGGGATATGGACGGAGACTTTGCTCTGCCCGTGGTGGAACAGCTGAATGAATAAAACGTACTTCTACTTACTGCTTCTCTGCGTCCTCATCACTACTAGACTTTTTCTGGCGACGAGTGCTGTTCCTACACGGACCCACGAGCCTCACAGCGGTGGCTGCCTTCCGGTCTGTCTTCCTCCGGAATCGGTGCGTTGACAAGCAAAGGTGAGGAAGTGGATTCTGGTGTGCTGTGTGTCATGCTGGACATTTGCAGACACATTTTTCTCTTATGGACAAAGTTGTGGGCAGAGTGGGGCCAGTCTCCTTTACATCAGTGGAATGCATAGATGGTACTGCGTTTCACGCCTCTACTACGTGACTAGATCACGTTAGCATGTCGCGCTGACATACACCAGCCATCTTGGATGCTATTTTTAGCACTATCCTGTGTGTAATAGTCTTCGTCATGGGTATTATGACGTCTAGTCGACATTCACAGATCTAGTCACAGTCTGTTTCCTTTACCCTGCAATTGAGAAACCGGTTCTGTTGTCTGAAAAACGCTGCTGTTTGGCCCTTCACTACGGAAACACGCATTAAGAAACTTTCTGTTCAAGGTGACTTTAATATCGTTTTTTGCTGCATTTGTAGAGTGTTCTTATTATTTGCACTTTTTCAGCCACGGTTATTCCTATCAGCTTAGTTCAAAGTTTTATCTTCTTGCTGCATATTCTGAAGGAGTTACACCCCGCATTTGCGCTTCGCACTATCAATTCCTAGTGTTGAGAACTAGCTTGTGCAAACATGCAAGCAGTTGCACCTCCAGCTCCATTTTTAGAGTCAACAGGAGAGCCACCCATAGAATGGAAGCATTGGTTCGATGGGTTTGAAACATATTTAGGTGCAATAGGGGCAATTTGTTTTAGAGCTGAGAGGAAAAAATATCTCTTACTTCATTCATTAGGGTTTGAAGGCAGGGCCATTTTAAAACACTAGCCTGCTCCAGCTGTTGATGGACATGACATTCTTGATGATTATCAAGACACCGTAAAGAGGCTTCAAGCCAGGTTTGATGTGCAACCAAGCTTGGTTGTTTTGCGTCATAAGTTCTTTTTGCGAGTCCAAAGTGCAAATGAAGATGTCAACGCCTATATAACGGCACGTAGAAGATTAGTCTCAGAGTGTCAGTTTGAGAATTTTGCTGAGCGGTTAGTCAGAGACCAGTTTATTTGTCACTGTACTGACAAGGCGATCAAGCAGAAGTTGCTGTCGATGGGGAACCCGACGTTGGAGGACCCTATTAAAATAGCCAAGAGCATAGAGACATCTCAATTATCTGCTAAGGAGCTTGAAACAAAGAACTCCGAGTCAGTTTCAGTAGTCAGAGCAAAGGACGTTAAAGAGGTTAAAGAAAACAAACTGAGTGACAGGATTCGTCCTGGTTATTTTGACAAACAAAATTTATTTTTTTCTCAACATAACATTTGTTTCAGGTGCGGGTACAAGACACATGCGAAGGGTGGCAAGGGCCCTGCTAAGTTTGTGATCTGCAGAATTTGTAATAGGCCTTTGCCAAAGTTTGTCAATCTGGTAAAAGCAGGCTGACATCTTCGGTCAAATGTATCTTAGATGGTAGTTTGAGTGAGGAATGTGATGAATCTATTAGTATAGATCTCAGGGACATGGTTGCTGTAGTCCACACAGAAGAAATCAAAGTGGGGAATCCTGAGCTGTGTGTTGATCCATTTGTTGATGTGCTAGTTGGAGACAAAACGGTAAGACTACTAGTAGATTCTGGGGCACGCATCTCCATGATCGCTCAAGAGCTTTATGATTATACGTGGCCTTCTAGACCACTTTTGCCCCCTGATCGGAAAGCGGTCTCATATGAAGGACGTGAAATCAATTTGTCTCGGTACATTGAAGATATCATGGAATTTAGAGGCAGGAAAATTGCTGGGAAAGTGTATGTTGCACATAAAGGGGTTGAACATATTGGGTTGGTTCCATCGGGGATTATTTGGCATGGTGCTCAAACCTGGAACCAGTGAACAAGTACTTGTTGTGAGAAATAACGTGGATTTGGAGAATGTAATTAACAAATTCCCTCATGTTTTTTTCTGGTGAATTGGGGAGAGTCAGAGATTTCCAGCACACAATTATTGTGAAAGACGGGGCCATTCCGATTAAGCACAAATTGAGGAGTGTTCCTCTTAGCATTAGGCAAGACTTATAAAAAGAACTTGAATCTCTGTGTAAGAAGTGCATTATTGAACCCATTGAATCGTCTCTGTGGCTTTCTCCATTGGTGGTTGTACGTAAACAAAATGGTGAGTTAAGGGTCTGTGTTGACCTTTGCTGCTTGAACAGGGAAATTTGGAGCGATTCCCATCCTCTTCCTAACATCAATGAACTTTTGGCAGCAATGAAGGATGCTAAAGTTTTCTCAGCTTACCACCAAGTTGAGTTGGCACTAGAATCTAGGCATTTGACAGCTTTTGTTTCTCCTTTTGGCTCCTACCAGTATGTTCGTATGCCGTTTGGGCTTGCCTCTGCGGCATCTGTCTTCCAGCGGATAATGAATATAATGCTCAAGGGGATCAAGGGTTTGTCTGTTTTCCAAGACGATGTTCTTATTTTCACTCCAGACAGAGCTGCTCATGACGTTATCCTCCAAGAAGTCTTATCCAGATTTCAATCTTATGGTGTTGTGTTGCGCAGAGACAAGTGTGTTGTCCTCACTGAGGAAGTTGAGTATTTGGGGCATTTGGTTACCAGCCAAGGTATTTTCCAAAAGTCAAGTCTCATAGATTCCATTTCTTGTACCAAAGCTACGTCAGATAAGGCTAGTCTCAAATCGTTTTTAGGGTTATGTGAGTTTTACTCAAAGATTGTGCAAGATTTTGCCACCAAGTTGAGACCTCTGTCACAGATGCTCATGAAGGGGGCAGTCTTTGAATGGAATGATGAATGCCAAACGGTTTTTGAGTGGGTGAAGCAACAGCTTATTTCACCTAGAATATTGAAACATTTTGATACAGATCTCCAGTGCACTTTGTCTGTGGATGCAAGTAATGTTGGTGTTGGGGCTGTTCTAAATTAGACTAAAGGTGCAGAGGTGAGAACCATTGGGTTTGCTTCCAGAGTATGGTCAGAGACAGAAAAGAAATACTCTATCATCGAAAAAGAACTATTAGCCTGTTGGTGGGCTGTGATGAAGTTTCGCAACTATGTTTGGGGGAGGAAATTGTTCTTAAAAACAGATCACAAGCCTCTGATTTTCATTCTCAGTGGAAAGAATGCTAGAAGTTTCACACCTCGCATTGCTCATTTATCCTCAAAGTTGTTGCAGTTTGATTTTGTGCTGGAATATATCCCTGGGTGTAATAATGGTTGTGCGGATTATCTGTCACATTCATCTGTCACTGTTGAGGAGAATGTTGAGGTGAATGAGGATGACAAAGAAGAGTTTATTGTAGCTGCCGTTGATCTTCCACAATTGTGCTCTATCTCTGAGAGTGAGTGGCGTCAAGCCTTGAATGATGATTCTTTAATGTTGTCTGTTATGGAATATGTTGAGAAAGGGTGGCCCAAGGAGAGGAACCTCAGTGTTGAATTCAAAACATTTGTTCAGGTGGCAGATGAATTCTCCATTGAAGGTGGCATATTAATGAGGTCAGACAAATTGGTCCCTCCTGTGAGTTTGAGAGCCGGTATCATTATATGTGCCCATGAGGGGCATTTGGGTGCGACCATGACAAAAAAAAGGGTCAGCTGTCCTTTTGGTGGCCCTCTATGGATAGTGAGGTTAACAATATGGTCAAGGAGTGTGGTATCTGCTCTAGTTGCGACAAGTCTGTGAAGTTGCGTACTCCACCTCTTTCTCCTATTGAGTTTCCGTCTCCACCATGGGTGAAATTAGGTCTTGATATTGTTGGACCATTTCACAAACTTGATCCATCATCTAGATTTGCCCTGGTCATGATGGATTATTATACCAATGGCCAGAGGTAAGATTCGTGAGAGAGGTGACCTCCAGAAATGTTGTTGAAGTTTTGAAAGATGTGTTCGTGAAGGAGGGTTTTCCTGACACTCTTATGACAGACAATGGGACGCAATTTGTCTCTAGTGAGGTGGAAGTGTTTCTACAGAACAGTGGGATTAAGCATTTGAAAAGTTCACTGTACCACCCCCAAACCAATGGTTTGGTTGAACGTATGAATAAGGTTTTGGGGGAATGTATACAGTGGGCAATTTCTAACAATTGTGTGTTAGTCAATGCTGTCAAGACCATGCTTTGGCTTTATCGCACAACCCCTCATTCCACCACTGGTGTGTCGCCTTTTGAGTTGCTTCCTGGTCGCAGAGCTGCAACTAATTTCTGTCCCAGTTGGATGAATAAATGGGTTAAAGGTGTTTAATGGTGTGATGCGAGTGTGAGGAATCGTGTGAGTTTGACACAGGAGAAGCAAAAGGAGTACTTTAATTCTAAGAAAAATGTCAAAGAGCTTGATTTGCTTGTGGGAGATGTTGTTCATTTCAAGAAACCTTTTCATGTGAGGAAAGGTGGTTCCAAATTTGGTCCACCCATCAAAGTTGTGAAAGCAAATGGTGGTTCGGTAAAACTTGAGAATGGCCAGTGGTGGAACAAGTGTCTGTTGGTCAAGTGCAGAGTTGGTGCAGATGGGTGCCTTGGTTGCAGTGTGGATCGTCTAAAGATTGATACACAAACTGTTTAGACAAATTTGAGACGTGGTTCTAGAGTGAGAAATGTTCCTATCTGTTTCAGAGATTAATGTAGCCTGGTAATTGTACACTCTATTGTTGGGTGTATGCTGCAATGCTCCTTTTGTTTGTTTTTATTTCTTCTTTTTTAGTTTGTATTTCTTTTGGTGCTCATTTTTGGTTTTGTTAGTTCAGATTACATTTTCTCTTATTTGTGTTTAAAGGGGAAACCCATGTAGTATTTGTGACGTGTTTCCTTGGGAATGTTGAGCCTGTTCGGAATCTCACTGCGTGGGTGTTCCGAACTAGGCCAGTGAGACGGTTGGGAGCTGGGATTTGGACGGAGACTTCGCTCTGCCCGTGGTGGAACAGCTGAATGAATAAAACGTACTTCTATTTACTGCTTCTCTGCGTCCTCATCACTACACACTTCATGTAGTAGAAGCCACCATCATCTTAGAACTACAACCATGAATAATAGAGAGGGGTGATTGGGCGAACAGTCATATGGACTGAAGTCAGAAAGGAACCAAAGCAAGGAGAGACAACAATATCTGACTTGTACTGAGAGCTGGACAGGGATCTCTTTTGTTTCGCAAATCTTTATTGAGAAATCTGAGCAAAAAAATATAAAAAAGGGGAGGGGACAGGAAACATGAGATGCCATTCATGAGACAATAATACAGCACGAAAGAATATAATGTGAAACGAAACAAAATACTGGCAATTTGACATGCTGAGCTCCCACGGAACAGGGACCCTTGAAGGGCGAGCAAGAGCAACATCAAGGAAAGCTTGTGGATCCACAATTGTATACAAAAGAATCAATGGGATAAGTGGGGCAGATCGAAAGGAAGAAGAAAACATGCAGAGGAGAACAAAGGGGAAAAGAAAAAACAAGCAGGAAGTCCATAATTGCATCCACACTCACACGTCTGGGGGAGGGGAAAGAACAGGAGTGAAAGGGAAGCAAGAGAGAAGAAGGAAAACGATGGAGATGGAAAAAGACGGGAAACAAGAAGGAAGAGAGAATTGGAGAAGAAGGAAACAAGAGAGAAAGAAAGAGCAAGTAAAATAGGCATGTATCTGCATGGGTCATGACCAGGTGGGATCCCAAGAACGATGTCAATGTGGTACAATTTAGCAACCAGCCATCCTGTTAGGGATAAGTGTGCACGCACTTAAGTTAAGGACTAGTGGCCAGTGTCATGGAGGAAGGGCGCCCAGGTGTGAAGAAAGGCCTATGTCCTGTCCTGGAGGTTTTAGATGACACACTTATAGGAGGCCGTCTGCCACATCGACAAGAGTAACTCATCATGGAAAGGAGGGGCGGGTGGACCGCAAGTGGCGGAGAATGCAAATCTTAGCCATGGCGAGTGCTGTATGCAAGAGACAGCCCTGTAGACAGGAGAGGTCTGCGGAGTCCGTGAGGTCATGTAGAAGGATCAGGGGGTGAGACAGAAGAGTCACGACTGGAAGAATCTCACTCAGGGTAATGACACCCGCCTCACAGAAAGGATGTATCAAGAGGCAGTCACAGAGGACGTGCAGCAGGTCACAGTGGTCATGGGGGCAGCACCAGCAATTTGCATGAAGTATCAGGCCCGCTGCTCGCAACTTCACAGGAGTCCAGTGCCAGTCATGCAGTGATTTAAAAAGGCAAAACTTCAACCGTGCCTCTCGGGCCCCGCAACCTTCACCTCCAGGAATCCAGCCCAATCCTCCGGTTCATATTCCATCTGGAGTCTGGTTTGCCATGTGGTGCGGAGGTTATTGAGGAAGGGCAGTGAGAAAAGATGGAAGCTTAAGGGGCTATAGAAGCCAGACATCCCCTCGTGCAAGTGGTCCCACATCCTAAGATAGGAGACTACAGGAGAGGGTTGGAGGACCCAGGGTTGCATACCCAGATGACAATTGAGGCAATGCCGTAGCTGCAGGTCCCGCCAGCACTGGTGGGGTGAGAGGCCGAATTTATCACGGAGCATCAAGAAGGATTTGAGGGCACCATGGTCAAGGATCTGATGAAGACTGCTGATGCGCGCTGAGCGCCACGCCTCCCAGTTCAAAATCTCGCCACCTATGCGTAGGCTAGCGTTGACCCACAGTGGTGCGTGGTCATGGAGAAGGGGGTTCACACCAAAGAGAAGGTGGCGCCCTCGCCATTATTTTTACCATGGCTGGCAGCATCAGGTTGGCAGAGCCTGACATGGGCATGCCACCCTTGCAGAGTGGGTGTAATCCCTGCAGGCAATACAGCAGTGCACGCTGCCGGACAGCAGCTGGACAGGGTTCTGATCAAGACTTCATTTGTCCCAGTCCCTTCAGCCTTGCTGCAGGCTTACCTGAGACAGGGGAGGAAGGTATGAGAGACTCAGAGACAGTAGGCGCTGGCTACATCCTACATTCATTTCCCCCAGACCCTCTGGATTCATATGGTTTCGGCGGCTTGGGAAGGACCTGCAGGGAAAATGAAAAAATGTGTGTGATTTTTGGCAGTTTGGGAAGGACCTGCAGAGAAAATGAAAACACTCCTCAGAGTGGCAGCATACTGGACCATGAGATGGAGCAGGGAAAGCTAAGGAACTGGTCATGGGACTTGAGGAGAGCTATTCATCATCTCTTAAGAGGCGCCCTGTACATAGGCCGTTCTTTTTGAACTATGATATTAAAGAATTTATCACTCTTTCAGACCATAATCTTCCAGGAGTAGGTCTGAATCCTTGAGGAAGGTCATTAAAAGGAGAAAGACAGCCATACACCTACATACGGCTCCCAGCCACGACGCTTATTCACACAACTTGGTACTGCTATATGTTGTTTCTTTTTCCTCAAGTGAAGAGGGAGCTTTTTGATTCTGTGGCTATTGGTGTTGGGTTTAGGCTACAGGCAGGACCAGCACCAGAACTTTACTGCACACGGTTCGGTAGCAATGAGGATGTGTGCAGTGAGTGCTCTGTGTATATGGTTGGGTGCAGGCCCTGAATCTGGAGACAGTGGTGCACAGCTGAACATCTGTAAGGGGTTAGAGGTGAGTCGGTGGATCGTTGGATACAGGGCAGGGTGTAGGGTGCAGGGCAGGGTCAAATGGAATCATCAATGGGTTCCTTGGACAAATGGAGTGCTGAAGGGCTTGGCGCTTGCCAAAGGTCAGCACCGTCAAGTTCTGGCATGAGCATTGTAAACAGTGAACAATTTCGTAGAGTTACAATTTGAGTAGGGGTATTGAGCACAGACACAGACCAATAATGCCCTTCCAGTCTATCTATCTATCTATCTATCTATCTATCTATCTATCTATCTATCTATCTATCTATCTGTCTATCTGACTACCTATGTGTGTGTTAAATAGTGGCAGTCGCAACAGTGTAATTATAGTTAGTACAGAGTTTCCATAGAAACAGTGATTTTATTTGGGGTCATTTAATAATCCATCACAAAACTCCCCCCCCCCCAAAAAAAAAATTCATTCACCTCAGCTCCTTTCTGAAATGTTTTGCACCGATCTGTGAAGCGGGGACCAAGAAAATGGGGGATCAAAACAACATTGATTTCCTATGTTAATTTCCATAGGAAACCTCTGTTGCAGCTACAGAAAAAAACAGCTGAACGGAATTACACCAAATTTGACAAAAGTTAGAACTTTACTAAGAAAGTGTCCTCTTTTTAATTTGTTCAGCCGTTTTTGAGAAATTATTGTTTTAAGACAGACTTCTGAAGTTCACAAGTGATAGTTTACAGAGCTAACTGTAACTTACAACACTGTAACACACTACTAGGCTGGGTCTAGGCTTAATGGTCATAGGTTCAAATCCCGGCGGACCACTCAGCCTTTCATCCTTTTGAGGTTGATAAAATGAGTACCATTGAGTTGGGTAACAAAAAACATCTGTTATTCAGTGCCAAGATACCATTATGTGTGAATGTGCGCTTTACAAATACACATTATGTTACTTATGATCCCACGTATTACATCACTCATGGTATGTTCAATGACTTTACTTGGGATAACTATGAAAGATGAATTTCAGTGGTTTTGTTAATTTACAACGCTATTTTTTAACTGACTTTTTCATTAAACTATAACATTCCTTTAACCTTTGTTTTTTCAGTGAATTTCCAGAGTGGTTTTAAATTTAATGCAAGATATTATTACAATTCCTAGCCAGAACATCACTTTAACATTTGTTTTTTTCAGTGAATTTCTATGTTTTTTTAATGTAAAAGAAGATGTCCATTCTGTGCACAGCATGGTGTTTGATGCAGGGCCTGCACCAAACCCACCGCAGGCACCAACAACCCGCTGCGCACAGTCAACAATGTCATATAACAAAATAAAGGTATCAGTTTAAGTAAGGAAGACTTACTGGCTTTGTCAAAGGATCAGAACACCAAAATATAACAAACAGGCATATTGGCCTTACCTAAGGATCAGCTCATCAACATATATAAAGCAAACTTATTGTCTTGGTCAAAAAGTCACAAATAACTATAATTAAATGTATATTTCATAAATTCACACAATGCAATGTTTAATAATAGTGATTGTCACAATATTTTCATTAAAGCTTTAAAAAACAAATTAAAAGATTAACATGTTTTTGAGTGTTTTTAAACAGTTTTCATGATACAAAGTGCAGCTGTATAACCAATCACAAGTGGTCCCTGCACTCCAGCTAAAGAGCATACAGCTCAAGCCCGGAGTGCTTTAAAAAACTTATGGTAAGTTCCCCTGGGATCATACATCCAATGACCCACCAGACCTACTGTGTTTTTGTTTAATCTAGTGAAAAGCAGTGTCCCAGGTGATGGGGTCCCTGGGACACTGCTCCTATCAGGCCCCTGGGCAAACTTTGATCCATGGGGATAGGGCCCCAAGGGCCAAAAAAAGACTCGGGGAGGGGGACACATGCCCAAGAAAAATGTTGCAACGATCCCTTGGACCATCCACCAGGGGGCATGAATTATAAAAGGGAGAACCCCGCCATTTTTTTATGTTGTACCGCGGATCCTCTATGAATCCGCAGTACTGCTAAAAAAAACTTTCAGTTTTTGGCCCGAGGCTGTGGAGCCTCCCATCAGGCCTCAGGGGCAGGGTATGTTTTTGGAAAGATTTTATCATTTTTTTTTACAGTACAGAGGACTGAGTTCCTGAGTCCTAAAATGGCTACCACCAAATATTTTTTGATGTGATATCAGCCAATCAGATCTTATCTTTAGATATCTTAGGCCTGCAAATCCTCCACGGTGTGATATATACATACATTTTGAACCATAATTTCTCAGAAACTGCTGAACAGATTTACACAAAATCACATAAAGCACGCTTTCTGGACCAAGATCAAGCTTTCTGCCAAAATTGGTGTAGTTCCGTTGAGCCATTTTGACTCTTGCTGTGTCAAACTGTCCTATGGAAAGTTGAATCGAAAACACAGAGGTTGATGAACCTTTTATCTGGAAAGTTTTGTGAAGATTCGTCAAATGGTGGCAAATTTATTATCAGAACAAAAACATACCTTTCCTATGGAAACCTGATCCCAACTATAACAACCCAGTGTCGCCATTACACAGTGGAAATATTGTGGATATACACAGAACCCACCTGAGGGAGAAACATGGAGGTTTATTTGACTACATATCCCAGCGTGCAGTAGAAAACAAGAATCCATTAAGGAAGGCACACCAGAGGCCTATAAAAGATTGAGCACGCAGGAGCTATTGGTCAGACTGCATCACTGTGTAATTACGTATGCCTATGAGGAAGAAGAAAGTAACTTCGAAACGCGTCGGGCATGGGGACTGAAAGATCGGAATGAAATTAAGCCTTCAATTATGAATAAAGGGTTGTTACCTACTTGTTGTGGAGTGCGTCCTCGAGACAGGAAAGACTTTGGAAACATATATATATATATATTGTGAGAAGTTGGCCTGGCATATGCTGTCCACTAATTATAGTGGGCACCTTGCACCAGTCCAAATCGACTCTTATGGTAGATAGGTTTAAGACAACCTTTTAAAGAAAGCTATCCTAGTGGTAGCTGTGGAGAGCAGCCTTCAGGCTAAGTCTCGGAGGAATGTAAAGCAGCTTGTTTTACCATATAATCTCTTGAATCACCAAATGAAAAGACACCACACAGGTATATATATCAAATATATATGTATTTATTTCTAAATAACTCTCTACTAATCTCTTTATGAGATTAGAAGACAAACATATGCACAAATCAACGTTTCTCAATAAGTTAAGCACAAAATATGGCTGGGGCCCTAGGGGCGTACCAGACCATATACTAAGTAAGAGACTTAGAAACAACGACTTGCAAGGAGACAAGGCCTAGGGCCTTCAGAAGTGCTGGGGCCTCACAAAACCACCCAAGGCAGGTAAGTAAAGGACCCACGGGGGACGCGTGCAGTGTGGATACACAGGCGCGAATCGCCGTTAACTTCAATGGGGCAAGTCGCGGTTGGAAATAAAGAGTTTTAGGATACTTCGGGAGAACCTACAAGCAAGTCACTTACAGGGTAAGTAGTTCTAGGGCCCACACCCACAGGAGCACCGTAGTGCTGGAGTTACCTCACCCAGGGAAGCCGGGTGCACAGGTGTCCTTTGGTGTCGGGTCGCGGCGTCGTTTTCAATGGCGAACAAAGAAGACTTGCTGCTTGCGGGAGCTGAAGAAGTGTCCGGTGGAATCCAAGCCTGGATTCTGAAGAAGGATGACCTGAAAGCAGAGGGGACAGTGTTCAAAGTCACTTGGCAGTGACCCGGGGCAAGGAAGATGGATGCCCACCGTCGTCGGTCGCTTCAGGTCGGTTGCAGGTGCCTTGACTCTTCAGCCACGTGGTCCAGGAGGCGTCGACGACGACCAGGAGCTGGATTCGGTGTGTCCCTCGACGTCTGCAGCTGACTGCGGTGTCGGCAACTCGATCGGAGCCAACAAGCCTTGGCAGCCGCAAGTCTCGGGGAGATGAAGAAAAGTCGATGGCGCAGACCAGCAAGGTCTGTGGAACTCACCCAGCGAGGGTAAGTCAGGGCAGGCCTGGAGCAACCAGGGGAGCCCTTTGGTTTCTTTAAGAAGTCTTCTGGGGACCCACAAGCCAGCGGGCAAGGGATCGCGAAGACACCTCGGGCGGAATCACTCAACAGGGGCCCACGGTCACTCGGGACGGTGTAGGCCTCTGATCTTCGGAGGGATTCCTGCTGGAGGTCGGGACCACACGTGGTCCAAAGCACAAGTTCGTGGAACGTTGTGAAGGGGTTGCACTCGACAATAGTGCACGGTACCCAGGGGTCGCGGTTCCTCGTTACTCGTGGGGTCCACTTGCCTCAGCTTCGCTGGGGACTCACGATGGCCTGGGAGAGGTCAGGAAATCCACTTCCTGGGCTGCAGGGACTTCGGACTCCGGCGGGAGCGGCGTAGTTTGCGACCGTCGTTGTCGTTTTTGGTGCCTGCCAAGCAGGGGAGTCACTCCTTGACTCCAAGGGAGATTCTTCTGTCTTCCAAAGGTAGTGGAACGTCGAAGGGCCAGGATTCTTCTGTAGAGCGTCGTCCAGGGGTTATCTGCTTTGCAATGGCAAGGTTCCCCCTCTTATACTAAAAAGAGGGGATGGACTAGCTCTATGACCCCACCTATGGGAGGGTCAAGGGAGGGGGTGGCTACACCCACTTCCCTTTGTCCAGTTTCGCGCCAGAGCAGGGGCAGGTAGCCCCTGAGCTGGTTTGAACTGGCATATGCACAGAGGAGCCTTCTGCTCCCCCAGTGCAGGACTTCAAAGCACTCTAAGAGTGCACCCACCCAGCCCCAATACACTAAACCCTGTCTGGGAGGTGGTTACACCTCCCTGTGACAGGATGCCTATTGTTGGGCTTCCTCCACTGTGAGTTTCGGTCATCAGCAGGAGGGCAGCCCAGTGTCTGTGACTGGTGGCATCCATTTTGTGATGCCAGGGCTCTTTAGGATTCTACCGCGTTTCCACAGCAGGTACATGTCTTATCCCTCTAGAAGGGTGGAATGCTACCCCCGCCGCCAAGATTGGCGGGGGGTAGTATTCCAAGATGTTTGACACCAAACACGACATGTTTTGATGCAGCCATTCCAAAGTTAGCATTTACCGCGAGGATATAATGCACTTAAGAGTATATGGTTTAACCGCATCCACAAACAGCACCAGAGAATGGACTCTGAGAACTGCAGAGGGGCCCTGCTCATGCAGAGGCACCCCCTCACATAGAAGCCAAGCACCCTGCCCTCAGGATTGATAGGGCCTGCCTTAGGGGTGACTGATAGGTTTATATGTGTGTGCAAGAGAGATATAGGAAACCTATATCTCAGTGAGGGGTGCTAGCACCACCTCACCCAGGCTGCAGTAGCAGGCCTGTGGTGTCAGATTTAGACTGCTTCCCAGGGGTGGCATAACACATGCTGCAGCCCCTGGTAGGCCTGTGAAGTACCTATGCCCTTGGCACCTAAGGTACCATATACTAGGGACTCATAAGGCACCACAGTATCCAATCACTAGTGCACCTAGAGTGCACTCCATGTCGTTTAGAGAGAGCAGATAGACTGGGGCCCTGAATAGCAGGGTCCCAGTCCAACTAAGTCATAAACCAGCAAAACACCATAAAAAAGTGGGGGCAACCATATAGTCAGATTCCACCTTCCTACATAACCCCCCCCAAACGAAAGGAGATAAGGCTAACCTTGGCCAGTTGAGCCTTTATTGACTAAGTGGCCATATAAGGAAGCACCTGCACTAGCATGGTTGCCCCCTGTCTTATGGTCCACTAAGCAATCCCTCACCCTAAGGGTATGAGAGGGTCTCCACCATGGGGAATCACTACCTGTGGTGTGCTTTGGTAAAGTACCAGGCTGGTGAGGTGTCTGAGTAGGGAAGTGTGGCCCTAGGAATGTTGGCCTCAGCTTTCTCAGCTCACTGGTCACCATGTATGCCTGTCTTTCCATGACTGAGTGGTACTCTGCTCTAAGGGTCAACCTTTGACTGCCTACAGCCGGGGGTTGGGTCCCTTTGGGTGGAACACTGGAGGGACATGGCATGTTTGGAACCTTTTGGTCCCAGGTTTGCCCTTGCCTAACAGAGTCCTTCTGGGGGAGGTCCCTACATAAAGGTATGGGGGATCCCTCAGTGGGTTGAGGAATTTCTACCTGGCTAGGGCTACTAGCCTGGGTGCCCCTAATCTGCTGATGGGGGGTTCCTCTGGACAGGGGGCCCTGGGGGTCCACTGACCTCCCTGACCTCTGCAGCCCTGGGCTGACTGAGGCAGGGTAGAGAGGGGCAGGTTACCTGCTCCAGACTGGGTACCACCTTGTAAGGGTCCTCTGCCATCAGGGGGTGGCCAGGCCAGGCCTGACTACCTCTGTGGCAGTTCCTTCACTAGGGGTAGGGTCAGTTCCCTGAGGAGGCTGACCCTTACCTACTGTCTGGAGGGAAGAAGACTTTTCTTCAACCCTTGTGCTCTCTTCTGGGGGAGAGTGGGCCATTCTTCCAGGCTCCATCTCTCCAAAATCTTGGGCTGGGGCTGTGGCCATCACAGCCCCACTAACCTTTACAGGGACACCCAACATCTTCAGATGGGTTTGGTGTTCAATTTCAGCCCAGGCTGAAATTTCCAGATCATTGCCCATCAGGCAATCTACAGGTAAGGTTGGGGACACTGCCACTCTCTTTGGGCCTGTGACCCCCTCCCAGCTGAGATTGACTATGGCCATGGGGTGATCTGTTCTGACACCATCAATGTTGGTCACCTGGTATTTAAACTCAGGTAAAAGCTGGTGAGGGGGGACTAGTTTCCCTGCCACCATGGTGACACTAGCCCCTGTGTCCCTAAATGCCACAGCTTTCTGACCATTAATTATTGGCTCCAGTCTGTACCTGCCCAATGCTATGGGACCCATGGTAAAGGTGGCATATCCTACACCACCATCAGAATCTGAGGAGTCTGTTGAGGGGGTCCTGTCTAAACTAGGGCCCACCTCTGTTCCTCTTGCAAAAGCACCTAACTTCTTGGGTGCACTACTCCCAACTGGAGGATTACTACTGGTAGTACCAGGAGGGGTGGTAGTAGTTGTTGGAGGAACATTTTCTTTATTGCCATTCCTGGGACAACTGGGATCAGATTTCCAGTGCCCAGGCTTTTTACAGACATGGCAATAGGGTTTCTTTTCAGGAGAGGAAGGAGTTTGGGACCCACCCCCAGAAGAGGAATTTTGGGGCCCTGTAGTGGACTTATCCTTGGATTTATCCCCACCTTTCTCTTGGGACTTGGTAGAATCTTTCTTGTGGTCACCACCCTGATTCTTAGGCCTTACTCTGGTTCTGACCCATTTGTCTGCCTTCTTTCCCAATTCTTGGGGAGAGGTCAGATCAGAGTCCACCAGGTACTGGTGTAAAAGCTGGTTTTGACAATTATTAAGGATCTGTTCTCTCATCATTAGATTATAAAATCCTTTGAAATCAGTAACCCTACTGCCAACCAGCCAACCCTCCAGAGCCTTGGATGCACAATCTACAAAGTCTGTCCAGTCCTGAGTCTGTGCCTTCTGGGTATCTCTGAACTTCAACCTGTACTGCTTCAGTGGTTAAGCCAAACCCATCTATCAGTGCACTCTTCAGGACCTCATAATCATCAGCATCCTCTTCTCTAACAGTGAGGAGCTTGTCTCTTCCTTTATCTGAAAAGGAGAGCCACAAGATTGCTGCCCACTGCTTTTGGGGGACCTGCTGTACTCTACAGGCCCTCTCCATAGCAGTTATCCATTTGTGGATATCATCCCCACTCTGGTAGGGAGGAACAACCTTGCTCAGGTTCCTATGGTCAGGGACATATTCTCTGCCTCTAGGGACACTGTTGCTGCCACCAGGGGGTTCTAAACCCTCCCTTCTGGAAGCTCTCTGGATCTCCAGGGCTTCTCTATCCAGTGCCAACTGCTTGGTTCTGAGGGCCACTTTGGCTTCCTCATACTGGAGCAGTTTGCACCTTCTCTCAGAGGAGGTCTCTCTTAAGTTAAAGTATGAGCTCCTCTCTTGGACAAATTCTCTGCCAGAGTGATAAGAGTGCTCAGATTCCCTGGAAGGGGATCTGTGCCTCTCATCCACTCTGCCAGTTCTCTTAGGGAGAACTCCTCTGTCCTGTTCAGGCTCCTTGAAGCCTGGCCCTTCAACCACAGAGTCTTGGTCATTCGGATTGTCCTCATCTGACCCAGATACTATGATTGACCCACCCACTGATTCAGACCCCTTAGCTCCTAGAGCCAATCTAAGGTCATCTGCTGTCAGCAGATCTATCAGGTGTAGTGTTGAGGGACTCTGTCCTAGTCTCAGGTGTCTGTCAACACACATGGCTCTCAAGTCAGAGAAAGCCATGTCCTTATACTGAGGCTGAGTGGATCCACTGGGCCCACCCTTTAAGGACATTCTAGTGTTGTGCAGTGTTGTACTACCTACACTAGTTTGTGGCCTACTGATCCTAGCTTGAGCTGTGGAAAGGGTGTGCTATCCCTTGGAACACAGCTCTAAGTTCAGTAGAACTTATTGATACTAAGCTTGACTTTATATGTACCTTGAGTACCTATAATGGTTTTCAGTTAGTAATTCAAATAGAGATTTTCTGGTAAAACAATGGCAAGCTGGAATCCCACACGCTGCCCACCAATGTGAGAAGTTGGCCTGGCATATGCTGTCCACTAATTATAGTGGGCACCTTGCACCAGTGCAAATCGACTCTTATGGTAGATAGGTTTAAGACAACCTTTTAAAGAAAGCTATCCTAGTGGTAGCTGTGGAGAGCAGCCTTCAGGCTAAGTCTCGGAGGAATGTAAAGCAGCTTGTTTTACCATATAATCTCTTGAATCACCAAATGAAAAGACACCACACAGGTATATATATCAAATATATATGTATTTATTTCTAAATAACTCTCTACTAATCTCTTTATGAGATTAGAAGACAAACATATGCACAAATCAACGTTTCTCAATAAGTTAAGCACAAAATATGGCTGGGGCCCTAGGGGCGTACCAGACCATATACTAAGTAAGAGACTTAGAAACAACGACTTGCAAGGAGACAAGGCCTAGGGCCTTCAGAAGTGCTGGGGCCTCACAAAACCACCCAAGGCAGGTAAGTAAAGGACCCACGGGGGACGCGTGCAGTGTGGATACACAGGCGCGAATCGCCGTTAACTTCAATGGGGCAAGTCGCGGTTGGAAATAAAGAGTTTTAGGATACTTCGGGAGAACCTACAAGCAAGTCACTTACAGGGTAAGTAGTTCTAGGGCCCACACCCACAGGAGCACCGTAGTGCTGGAGTTACCTCACCCAGGGAAGCCGGGTGCACAGGTGTCCTTTGGTGTCGGGTCGCGGCGTCGTTTTCAATGGCGAACAAAGAAGACTTGCTGCTTGCGGGAGCTGAAGAAGTGTCCGGTGGAATCCAAGCCTGGATTCTGAAGAAGGATGACCTGAAAGCAGAGGGGACAGTGTTCAAAGTCACTTGGCAGTGACCCGGGGCAAGGAAGATGGATGCCCACCGTCGTCGGTCGCTTCAGGTCGGTTGCAGGTGCCTTGACTCTTCAGCCACGTGGTCCAGGAGGCGTCGACGACGACCAGGAGCTGGATTCGGTGTGTCCCTCGACGTCTGCAGCTGACTGCGGTGTCGGCAACTCGATCGGAGCCAACAAGCCTTGGCAGCCGCAAGTCTCGGGGAGATGAAGAAAAGTCGATGGCGCAGACCAGCAAGGTCTGTGGAACTCACCCAGCGAGGGTAAGTCAGGGCAGGCCTGGAGCAACCAGGGGAGCCCTTTGGTTTCTTTAAGAAGTCTTCTGGGGACCCACAAGCCAGCGGGCAAGGGATCGCGAAGACACCTCGGGCGGAATCACTCAACAGGGGCCCACGGTCACTCGGGACGGTGTAGGCCTCTGATCTTCGGAGGGATTCCTGCTGGAGGTCGGGACCACACGTGGTCCAAAGCACAAGTTCGTGGAACGTTGTGAAGGGGTTGCACTCGACAATAGTGCACGGTACCCAGGGGTCGCGGTTCCTCGTTACTCGTGGGGTCCACTTGCCTCAGCTTCGCTGGGGACTCACGATGGCCTGGGAGAGGTCAGGAAATCCACTTCCTGGGCTGCAGGGACTTCGGACTCCGGCGGGAGCGGCGTAGTTTGCGACCGTCGTTGTCGTTTTTGGTGCCTGCCAAGCAGGGGAGTCACTCCTTGACTCCAAGGGAGATTCTTCTGTCTTCCAAAGGTAGTGGAACGTCGAAGGGCCAGGATTCTTCTGTAGAGCGTCGTCCAGGGGTTATCTGCTTTGCAATGGCAAGGTTCCCCCTCTTATACTAAAAAGAGGGGATGGACTAGCTCTATGACCCCACCTATGGGAGGGTCAAGGGAGGGGGTGGCTACACCCACTTCCCTTTGTCCAGTTTCGCGCCAGAGCAGGGGCAGGTAGCCCCTGAGCTGGTTTGAACTGGCATATGCACAGAGGAGCCTTCTGCTCCCCCAGTGCAGGACTTCAAAGCACTCTAAGAGTGCACCCACCCAGCCCCAATACACTAAACCCTGTCTGGGAGGTGGTTACACCTCCCTGTGACAGGATGCCTATTGTTGGGCTTCCTCCACTGTGAGTTTCGGTCATCAGCAGGAGGGCAGCCCAGTGTCTGTGACTGGTGGCATCCATTTTGTGATGCCAGGGCTCTTTAGGATTCTACCGCGTTTCCACAGCAGGTACATGTCTTATCCCTCTAGAAGGGTGGAATGCTACCCCCGCCGCCAAGATTGGCGGGGGGTAGTATTCCAAGATGTTTGACACCAAACACGACATGTTTTGATGCAGCCATTCCAAAGTTAGCATTTACCGCGAGGATATAATGCACTTAAGAGTATATGGTTTAACCGCATCCACAAACAGCACCAGAGAATGGACTCTGAGAACTGCAGAGGGGCCCTGCTCATGCAGAGGCACCCCCTCACATAGAAGCCAAGCACCCTGCCCTCAGGATTGATAGGGCCTGCCTTAGGGGTGACTGATAGGTTTATATGTGTGTGCAAGAGAGATATAGGAAACCTATATCTCAGTGAGGGGTGCTAGCACCACCTCACCCAGGCTGCAGTAGCAGGCCTGTGGTGTCAGATTTAGACTGCTTCCCAGGGGTGGCATAACACATGCTGCAGCCCCTGGTAGGCCTGTGAAGTACCTATGCCCTTGGCACCTAAGGTACCATATACTAGGGACTCATAAGGCACCACAGTATCCAATCACTAGTGCACCTAGAGTGCACTCCATGTCGTTTAGAGAGAGCAGATAGACTGGGGCCCTGAATAGCAGGGTCCCAGTCCAACTAAGTCATAAACCAGCAAAACACCATAAAAAAGTGGGGGCAACCATATAGTCAGATTCCACCTTCCTACATATATATATATACATATATATATATATATTCTGATGGATACACCTGCCTGTGGATTCCTCACCTTTTGAATACCCTGGCGCCGAAAATAATGGCTGATGACAATACTATTATTAACCTGTCTACGATGGCCCTATCTGATGCCGAAAATCAACTGTTATCACTGGGGTTGTCTTTCTGTCCTATGAGTGATTTCAATTATGCACGCACTAGGGTTGATGTCTTCTGTTTCATTCGGAAGTTGAAATTAAGAAAGTTCTTTGCCATAAAGGATGGCCTAAAAGAGGCACAACCAAGCAATACCAGTGGGACAGATTCAAACACTGATATATTGGCATCGGATGTGCCCACTTTACTTGCTTTACATGAGCTCAGCAATGAAGCCAACAATAGCGGTCTAGCTTTGGCAGATATACAATCTACTCAAGAGAGATTAGCAGATGCCAATATCAAGCAACGAGGAGCGGGCATGAGCCCTTTCAAATCAAAGTCGAATTTCATTCCCAATATGCCGAAGGATGCTATCGATATCTTCCATGAGGTGGTGACGGAAGATATTAAGAAACTACATCATCAAATAAAACACAGGAAACGCTACAAGAGCAATGAAGAAATACAATATTCCAAGTTGGTGAAGAGGTTGAGTAGCAATCATGAAGTCATTGTTGCCAAATCTGATAAAGGTGGCAATATAGTGATTTGGCCACAAAAGATTACGTGCTGGAAGCACGCAGACACCTAGATGACTTAATGTGTTATGAAAAAACAGAATACACGCAGTACAATTTGGCTAAAGACAATCTGAAAAAGATGTTTCTGGAATGGAAGCGAGAAGGAATCATTTCCTTAGAAGAATATAAATTTCTGTATGTAGAACATCCGGTCTTGCCAAGACTTTATTTTATCCCCAAAGTCCATAAGAACACTACTCCCATTCCAGGGAGACCTATTATATCAGCTATCAGCAGTGTGGGAGAGAAAGCAACGCAGTATATTGATTTTTTTCTGCAAGATTTCAGTAAAACAGCTTCCCACATATGTGAAGGACACAGGGGATTTTTGAAGAAATTACAAGATATTCAATGGACAGAGGATTTGATGTTCATCACACTGGACATTGAATCGCTGTACACAAGTATAGAGCATGACACAGGACTGAATGCAGTACAGTATTTTTTAAATATGAGGCCGATTGAATGCTATAATCATAACAAAATGCTTTTAAAGTTGATTTCATGGTGTTTGTATAATAACTATTTCACCTTTGGAAATGACATCTATTTGCAAAAAAGAGGTGTAGCGATGGGAGCCTGCTTCTCCCCCAGCTATGCATGCTTGCATGTTGGCTGGTGGGAGGAGCAGGTACTCAAAACCATACTTTTGGATGAATATACCAACCATGTTTTATACTGGTTGAGATATATAGATGATGTTTTTATTGTATGGAGAGGGGGTGAACAAAGTGCTTCTGATTTTATCAACAGTATCAATGACAACACTGCCAATTTGAAGTTTACCTCGCAGATCAATAAGGAAACTATTGAGTTTTTTAAATGTAAAAGTGTACATAAAAGAAGGAAGGACAGCAACCACCTTACATAGGAAAACCACGGCTGGCAATGTAACACTTCATGCCAGCAGTGCGCATCCTAAACATCTGATTAAAAATATTCCTTATGGGGAACTTTTACGCCTAAAAAGGATCTGCAGTACAGAAGAAGACCTCAATGTGTGCACTGAAGAGGCCTTATGCAGATTCAGAAAAAGAGGTTACAGTGACAAAATTCTGGAAGAGGCAGTAAGCAAAATGAGGGAAAGAACGAGGGAATCTCTTTTTTCCAGTTACAGTACTAAGGAAACAGTCATTGATGAGAATAATGCCCCCAGGTTAATTACTACCTATAGCAAACAAGAAAGGAAGATACGATCAATAGTCAGGCGTAATTGGCCCATTGTGTTAACTGATGGTGTACTGGCTCCTAGGCTCCCTGCTCAACCTGTCATCACATATAGAAAAGGCCCCTCCATGCGCACACAGATTGTGAAGAGCAGCCCCGAATTGTCTAAAGCAAAAATGTGGCTGCAACCTAAGCAAGGCTTTTTCAAATGCTCTTCCTGCAGAGCTTGCAGATTCGGGGAGAATACAACCCATTATACTACACCGTTTAGCCCTGATATGATAGCTATTCAGGGTAAATTCAACTGCAAAACGGAGTATGCAGTGTATATTCTGTCATGCACCTGCGGCTTAAGGTATGTGGGAAGCACTAAGCTGCAGGTGCATGTCAGAATTCTGCAGCACCTGCAAGCCATCGTGAATAATGATACAGCTTATCCGGTGGCTCGCCATTTCAAACAGATGCATGACAACAATCTTAACTGTTTGAAATACTTTGTGGTGGCTGCTGTTCCCAAATTGCACAGAGGAGGCGATAGGGAAAGGAAGTTAAGGCAGATGGAGTCTCGCATGATTTTGGAGCTAGACAGTAAGTTCCCTAATGGACTGAACAATACTGAGGACTTACATTATTTTTTATGAGACCACTACTATGAAAAGAAAAATCAGATAGGCAAAAACCACATTTTTTGTTGTCCCCACATGGCATTTTGTGTTTACCATTGAGGGATAGTGATAGAAATTGGAAAAATTATTGAAGGTTCATTTCTGCAGCGGCCTCCCTAGGTTCCATCAGGGTCCGCACTATGTATATTTACTTATTGAGATAATGCTTTTATGATGGTATTTTGAGATTGTTTTAGCACTTGCACTTTAATAGGCCAAGTTGGCCAAAGGTAGCACTTTTTCACACACAGCACTTTAGTTATACTGCATATTTTGCACAGTATATAGCATTTTACTTCAAACAGCATATTTTGCACAGTATTGAATGATATCAACAAATTTGCAATGATGATTTAAGTAAAAGATGAGTTTACTAGTATGGGTATGCATTTAAGCAGTTAGGTTTTGACCTTGACAATGGTTTAACTGTCGGCTGATAGTTTGCACTTTCGAAATTATTAATATAGGCGATTGTTTGCACAGTTTTAAAAAACATCATGGTTACAACAAGAGAAGTAGCTCGTTTACAGACGCATGCGAGATACCTGTTAATAGTTGGTGCAATTTATTGCAGGATAATATGCCAGAAAATTAGTTGTACATATATGTTTTAATTGTGCTAAACCAGCATTATGCGGTAATAACGGGTTTTATAATCGCTTGAATAATGAATTTTAAAATGCATTTTTCTATATATGCCTTGGTTTTTAGTTCGTGGTATGAATTTCTTTTTAAAAAAATTGAAAGTGCATTGAGCCATGAAATACGATGGAAATTTATCAATAGTTTTAATACCGTGTGTGTAAATTGTATTGCAAAACAACAACCTGTGACAAAAGCGGAAAAAAGAAGAAAAAAAGAAAGAAAGAAAACTAACTAACTGTGTATCAGTATGAAGTGCTAGTGTGTTTTCTATGTTTATATACCACGTGGGGTGTAAGCACAGCATATTTAAATTAAGATGGCGAATGGCTTTCTCTGTAACGTGATCAAGGGCAAGTGTTGCCCGAAACGCGTCGTTCTGAGGAGCAAATAAAGATCTAAGTGCCAAGATTTCCAGTGGTTCGTGGTTCTCTGTTCGCCCATCGTGGATGTGGAAGTGCTGAGAATTCGTTTGTTCGTTGATATATATATATATATATATATATATATATATATATATATATTCTGATGGATACATCTGCCTGTGGATTCCTCACCTTTTGAATACCCCCTGCGCCAGCATTTCCGCAGAAATTCTTTTCCTAGCTCTCCCACCTCGACGAGGACGTCATATTAGCACGGCTCCGCTCGCGACTCCGTATGACGTCATCGGAGCCATAAGAAGACCTCGTCGGCGTGCTGACGTCAGTTCCCTTTTTTCCGTGCCGTCGACGCGTAACGGGTTTTTCTGGGATTCACCATTTTCTTCGAGAGTACTTTGTTTCTCTATATTTCCTTTGATTTTCTGTGGAAATGGCTTCTTCAAAGAAGTCTGGTTTTAAGCCCTGCAGAGAGTGCGGTGGTCATATGTCAATTACAGACCCTCACGAAGACTGTCTCTGGTGTCTTTCTTCTGATCATGACGCCGATGGGTGTTCGTGTTGCAGAAAAATGAATCCTAAGGTGTTGAAAGAGCAAGAGGCGAAACTCTTTATGGCAAAGGCGAAGAAAGAAAAGAGGGGTCGCAAGCGTTCGAAGTCATCGACTTCGCATACTTCTAAATCCAAGAAGCATAAGAAGTCGAAGAAGAGACACAGTTCTCGACGTCGCTCTTCGAAGGTCGTGGCTTTGAGGTCAGCTTCTCCTGTTCAGCGGCGCCGGGAAAAGGACTTTGTTTCTCCGTCGCCTTCTCCGCAGGCGACTCCGATGCACTCGCCGACACCGAGGGGTTCGCCGGAGTCAAGAGGTTCTTCGACGCCCAGAGGGTCTCCAGCGCCAAGAAAGTCTCCGGCGCCCAGAGGTTCTCCGGCGCCCAGGGAGTCTTCTCCTGTGCCTGTGGCTTCGTCTGAGCGAGTGCCGTCCTCACCGGCTCCGCAACCTCAACCTCCGGTTCGACCTCGGATGGATCCTAATCAAGGAGGTACGGATCCTTACCCTCCTTTTCCAGGACCCGGAACGGATCCCACGCATTTTTTAAATGCTATGTATGGCATGTTTGCCAGGGCATCCTACCCTACCGGTGCGCCTTCTGGCCCCGTGGGTCCGCTTGCCTTTAGCTTGGGTGTTCCCCAGCTGTACGCCCAGGTGCCCTTTGGGCCCTTTATGCCGACGGCTCCTTCCTGGCAGTTTCCGGCGCCGAGGTTTTCGACTCCGAATCCTCAGACTCCGTCTGGTGTTGATTCGGCACCACCTCGGATTCGTACGCGCCATTGCCTGTTTCTGAAGGTCCTCCTTCGACGCCGGTTCCTTTGTCTCCGGCGCCGCAGACGGCACCGCTGACGCCGATACCGAAGCACCGTTCCAGAAGGGATGCACAAAGGCTGCTAGAGGAGGATGAATATCGACAGGAGAAGGCGGAAGGAGAGATACTCGACTCTGGGGATGAATTTGAGGGCTTGCAAGAGGCCAGTGGCTTAGATACTTCCCCAGAATGGGAGATTTCTTCACCAAAGGCTGTCATCTCTCAGGATGTTGCTCCTTATCATGTAGTAATTAGGAAGGCAGCTGAGTTGTTGGTTCTTCAGCTACCCTCAGCGGAAGTTAAGTCGAACATTTTAACGGAAGTCCTTAATACTTCTTCTTCTGTTAGTGAGCCTCTTCTGCCTTTCAATGAGGCATTGACTGAGCCTATCATGGAGCTGTGGCAAAAGCCCTTGTCAGCTCCTGCAGTTTCCAGGTCTATCGCAAGGAGATATAGACCAGCTCCTGGTGATCCAGCCTTTCTTTCTGCGCATCCATCTCCGGAAAGTTTGGTGATTCAAGCTTCTTGTTCCAAGCAATCGTCTGGGTCCTTCCCTACCACTCCGGGGATAGGGATTCTAAAAAGATGGAACAGTCGGCCAAGAGAGTGTTTTCCTCAGCAAGTATGGCGTTGAAGTCTACGAATGCCACTTGTTTACTTGGGAGGTACATTCATGCTCTTATGGACTCTGTTAAACAGCTGGCCCCTAAACTTCCTGATGAAGATCGGGTTCATTTTCTTGAGGCTCTGTCGGACTCTCAGGCAGCTGCCCGGCAAGTTATCCAGTCGGGTTTGGACACTGCAGACTCAGTTGCCCAGATTATGTGTTCTTCTGTTGCGACGAGGAGGCAGGCCTGGCTCAGATCTTCTGGATTTTCTCTGGATGTTCAGGCTATTCTTTTAGATCTCCCTTTCGATGGATCAAGGCTATTTGGCACCAAGGCGGACTCTGCTCTGCAGCGTTTTAAGGACAGTAGAGCAACTGCAAGATCGTTGGGTCTACAGTCTCAGCCTAGAGGGTATGGCTATAAAAGATATCAAGGCTTTGGGAAGGTGGCTTCCTTTCGTGGCCGTCAACAGCCTCAGCAGCAACAGCAGCAAAACCCCCTGTATAGGTCGTACAGGGGAAAGAATAGAGGCCGTCTTCGAGGAGCCGTCCGGCAGCAGTCCTCTTCCTCCTCTTCTCCTGCCCCTCCCACTGGTACCTCGGGGAAGCAGCCCTAGATCCCCCATCTTGGAGCACGTTGGTCCCGTGGGGGGTCGGGTGTCCCATTTTCTACAAGATTGGAAATCGATTACCGCAGATCGTTGGGTTTTAAATCTTGTAGAAAATGGGTACGCCCTTCCCTTTCTAGAGTTTCCTCCTCCTTACCCTCCTCGCCAGGATTGGTGTTCGGAGGACCATTTGCTTCTCTTACAACAGGAGGTTCTGGTCTTGTTGCAGAAAGGGGAGATAGAGGTGGTTCCGGAGCAGGAAAGGGGTCAAGGTTGCTACTCCCGGTATTTCTTGATTCCCAAAAAGGACGGCTGGTTGAGGCCGATTCTGGACCTCAGGATTTTGAATTTTTACCGCAGGCAGGAAAAGTTCAAAATGTTGACCTTGGCTCAGGTTCTTCTGGCGCTGCAACAGGAAGGCTGGATGGTGTCGATCGATTTGCAGGATGCGTATTTCCATCTTCCCATCCTGAAGTCGCATCGGAAGTATCTCCGGTTTATGGTAGGGTCGCATCACTACCAGTTTGCAGTCTTTCCATTCAGCCTTACTTCCGCACCTCGAGTCTTCACAAAGGTGACGGCGGTGGTGGCAGCACATCTCAGAAGGTCAGGGGTTCCTGTTTTCCCTTATCTGGACGACAGGCTGCTGAAAGCCAAGTCTCCGGGGATGGTGTTGCGCCACTTGCAGGTAACGACGCAATTGTTGTTCAACTTGGGTTTCTCAATAAATGTACCCAAATCTCACCTGGTGCCTTCTCAGCGCAGCCTGTTCATAAGGGCAATACTGGACACTACTGTGTGTCGAGCTTTCCCTCCTCCACAGAGGATTCTCGACATTCAGGAAGTGATTCCTTTGTTTCACGATGGAGGGGTTGTTCCAGCCCTGAAGGTCCTATGCCTGCTCGGTTTGATCGCTTCCTGCATACTGTTGGTCAGTCATGCACGCTGGCACATGAGGGCACTCCAGTGGTGCCTCCGCAGGCAGTGGTATCAACACAGAGATCTCGGGGAGAACATAAAAATCTGCAGAGACACTGCAGCGGAGCTGTCTTGGTGGGGTGTGCAGGGCAACCTGTCTCAAGGAAAGCCCTTTCAGTCTCCTCCGCCGGTGGCCACAGTGATCACGGATGCCTCCACTTTAGGGTGGGGTGCTCATCTGGAGGATCTGGAGGTCAAAGGTCTTTGATCTCCAGAGAAAAGGTTGCTTCACATCAACCTTTTGGAATTGCGGGCGATTCGTTTGGCACTGAAGGCCTTCCTTCCTTCCCTTCACGGTCAGTCAGTTCAGGTCCTGACGGACAACACTACTGCGATGTGGTACATCAACAAAGAGGGAGGTGTAGGGTCGTATCGTCTCTGCAGAGAGGCTCTGCGACTCTGGTCCTGGGCTCAGGGCCATCAGATTTGTGTAATGGCAAATCATTTGGCTGGTGTGCTAAATGTTCGTGCGGACAGTCTCAGTCGGCATTACTCGGCCGATCACGAGTGGCGGCTTCATCCGGAGGTGGTCCATCTCGTCTTCAAGATGTGGGGATTTCCCCTCTTGGCCCTCTTTGCCACTCGCGAGAACGCACGCTGCCCATTGTTCTGCAGTCTCCAGTTTACGATGCAGGGAGCGTTGGAGGACGCGTTTCAGTTGGATTGGAGTTTGCAGCTCCTTTACGCGTTTCCCCCCATACCCTTGATTCCTCGAGTTCTGAGGAAGGTTCACCAAGACCGGGCCCAAGTTATATTGATCGCCCCGGATTGGCCAAGAAGGGTGTGGTACACAGATCTACTTCACCTCTCGTCGCACCCTCCGCTCCGTCTCCCTCTCAGGGCAGACCTCCTCTCGCAGTCGCAGGTTCTACACCCCCACCTCCAGAGCCTGCACCTTCATGCCTGGAGATTGAACGGGGCAATCTGAGTTCTTTCTCTCTCCCACCGGATGTGGTGGATGTTATTTTATCATCCAGAAGACACTCCACCAAGTATATTTATTTCTCCCGGTGGTCCAAATTTGTAAAGTGGTGTGGAGAGAGGTCCATTGATCCTTTGAAGGCACGTTTGTCTGACATGCTAAGTTTCTCTCTCTCTTTGGCACAGCAGGGTTGTGCTGTGGCTACAGTTAAAGGTTATTTGT
Organism: Calotriton arnoldi; assembly: GCA_963921515.1. Classification (NCBI taxonomy): domain Eukaryota; kingdom Metazoa; phylum Chordata; class Amphibia; order Caudata; family Salamandridae; genus Calotriton; species Calotriton arnoldi. The sequence continues at coordinate 165,046 of CAWUFW010018142.1, forward strand.
CAGCTTTGTCTGCTTTCATTTGTTTGCCGGATCGCCATCTTTGTTTAAATCTCCTGTAGTTATGAGGTTCATTTAAGCCTTACTAATAAGTTTCCTCCCACTCCTTTCATTATGCCTCAGTGGGATTTAAATCTTGTTCTTACTTTTCTGATGGGTTCTCCATTTGAGCCTCTTCATAGTTGTCCGTTGAGGCTTCTTTCTTTCAAAACGGTCTTTCTGATCGCTATTACTTCAGCCAGGAGGGTAAGTGAGCTGCAGGCTCTTAGCCCTAAACCTCTATTCTTGACCATTCATGCAGAAAAGATGGTTCTTAGGACCAGGGCTGCTTTCGTACCTAAGGTGGTTACTCCTTTCCATTTAGGACAGTCCATTACCTTACTTACCTTCTATCCTCCCCCTCACCCTTCCAAGGAGGAGGAGAGACTTCATCGTCTGGACCCTAAGAGGGCGGTCAGTTTTTACCTGGCAGGACCAGGGATCTGAGGCTGGATGATCAGCTCTTCGTGGACTACATTGGTCGGATGAAAGGAAAAGCTGTCCACAAGAGAACTCTCTCCAGGTGGATCATCTTGTGTATCAAGATCTGCTACGCCCTGGCCAAGAAGGAGCCGCCTGAAGGTATTAGAGCTCATTCCACCAGAGCTAAGTCATCTTCTTCTGCTTTGGCTAGAGGTGTTCCTGTTGTTGATATTTGTAAGGTGGCAACTTGGGCCTCCCGCCACACCTTTGCGAAGCATTACTGCTTGGATTTTGAGGTTAGGAGGGACGGCCATTTTGCATGCTCTGTTCTGCAAGATTTTTTGGTATAGTCAGGTGGACACGCTCCTCCGGGAGAGGTACGGCTTGGGGATTCTATTCAAAAGGTGAGGAATCCACAGGCAGATGTAACCATCAGAAGAACAAGTTACTTACCTTCGGTAACGTTTTTTCTGGTGGATACAGTATCTGCCTGCGGATTCCTCACTGACCCACCCGCCTCCCCGTTGTCCTCCTGTTTCTACCAAAAATGTTTTAACTGTTTGACATTGATGTTTTCAAAATGTCTTTTTCATGCTTACAGTTTTCTTTTGGAAAATGCTTTGTTTGATTGGCCTTTTCCATTATGTTATTGTATATACTGTGTGTATTTGCATTCATATATATATTATGTATACAATGTATACTTGTGAAAATGTTGTCGGTCCGCCTGTTTGCCTCGAGGGCACGGAAAAAATGGGTGGAACTGATGTCAGCACTCCGACGAGGTCTTCTTATGGCTCCGATGACGTCATACGGAGTCGCGAGCAGAGCCATGCTATTATGACATCCTCGTCGACGAGGGAGAGCTAGGAAAAGAATTTCCGCGGAAATGCTGGCGCAGGGGGTATTCAAAAGGTGAGGAATCCACAGGCAGATACTGTATCCACCAGAAAAAGTGTTACCGAAGGTAAGTTGTTTTACACATACAGTGGCGGCTCCTCTGCTAAGGCAGTGAAGGAAAGAACGATGTTATTATAATTTTATATGTTCAATATGTGTACAACAGTTTTTTAGGTCAAAACATTAATGTTGTCACTGACATATTCACATAACTATAACTTTACTTTAACCTTTGTTTTTTTCAGTGAATTTTTAAGGTTCTTTTTTTAAACAAAAACAGATCTCTTTAATCACACTTAACTATAACGTTACTTTAATTTTAGGTTTTTTAAGTGAATGTCTAGGGTTTTTTTTAACCTAAAGTAGTATTTTATTACCATACGGAAGGCCAACCGCCCTGTGGCCAGGCCCTGCGGCAAACCCCCCAAAAGCAGCCAACCCAACACTGCGCCCGGCTTAAGGCCATGCACAAAAGGGGATTGCCAACAGTGGCCAGGCCCTGTGACCAACCCATCTGGAGGCAGCTGACTCCTCTGCAGGCAGCACAGCCTTTCATTGCACGTGGTATGGAGTTGGCCACAGGACATGGCTTGAAGCCAGGCTCCGCATCCAACTCCTTACAAAGCCACCCAGAGGCAGCCAACTGCACGTCGTGCACGGCCTTTGACTGTGCACAGCAGCCTTTGATCACAGGGCTTGGTCTGCCGCCAGGCCTTGTGGCCAAACCCCCAGCAGGCTGCCAACACCACCCCATGCACAGCCTTTGCCATGCGCAGCATAGGGTTGGCCCCAAGGCCCCGGGGACCCCATCCCCCCCGGGCCAAAAATAATAGTAAAGGGAATGGGGCCGTGTGGCCCCCCCTTCCTGAGCCTTATTAGACACTGGGAATCTAATCCCCCAGGACCATATGCAATTTAAAGGGGGAGGGGACACATGTCCCTCCTCCACGGGCCTCATTAGGCCCTGGGGACCCCATTCCCCAGGGCGTCATGTTTATTTAACAGGAGGAGGGCCGCACAGCCCCCCTCTCTGAGGCTTTAAAAGGTCCTGGGGACTCCATCACCCAGGACCACTAAACAAGTTAAAGGGGAGGGGGGTCATGTGACCCCCCTCCCCAAGTCAAATTCAGGCCCACAGGGCACCCCACCTCCTGGGGCCCAAACTATATATTAAGGGGAGGGAGTGGTGTGGCCCTTCTCCCAAAGCACTTAAAGGCCCTGGGGACCCCATTTGCCATGGCTGCTATTTAACTTAAATGGGAGGGGGACCACGCGGTCCCCTCCCTGAGAGGTTTTGGGCCTCAGGTCTTTGTTTGCTCCGGTTTGGTGGAAGTTTTAAAAATGCTCCTGCCAGACAGGAGCAAACACTTATTTCCCTGCCAGTGCAGACAGGAAACCTTCTGTGTCACGGGGTGGGCTCTCCGGGACACAGCAAGTGAGCCAGCCCCGGGGGTGGGGCCCCTGGGGTTATTAAAGGCTCAGGCAGGGGGCCATATGGCCCCCTTCCCGTTTTGTGAAAAGTAGCATCCCTGGGGTTTGGGATCGCCAGGGCCTTTTAAAGGCTGAGGAAGGGAGCCATGCACCCTCTCCCCTTTTGTGCAAGTTTCAGCCCCACGGGTGGGCTCCCGGAAGCCTATAATGGCTCGCTGAGTGGGGTCCCGTGACCCTCTCCCCATTTAGAAAACAATACGGCCTGGGGCGTGGGCTCCCCAGTGCGTTTCAAGCCTCTGGGAAAGGGGCCCTCCCCTTTTGTGTATATTTCGGCCCCCTGGGGTGGGCGTTCCGGGGCCTGTAAGGTCTCAGGGAGGGGGACCGCATGCCCCCTCCCCTTATGAAATGCAGCCCCGGGGATGAGCTTGCCGGGGCCCACAGTGGCTCTGGGAGGGGGGACGTGCACTCCCTCCCCTTAATTTACCTGTGGGTCCCCCCCATGGGGCCAATGGGGACAGTGTTCCCTACCCTGACCCCTTATATCTATTATTTTTTTTTAAACTTCAGGACGCGGCATTAAGTCCCTGAGTCCTGTCATGGCTGGAAGCAACATATTTCTGATGCTGCTGGCACCTAAACAGAGTGCTCGCTCCTGCAGGAGTTCAACTCCCATGGGAGCGAATTGACCCAAGTGAAATACACCTTGCTAGGCCAATAAGAACGCTCTATTTTTGAACTGGCGCTCCCGCAAGAATCTCTCGAGCCTCTCGCGGACCCAACTGCCCAGACAGATAAATATTTTTGACCTTTAATTTCTTACAAACTACTGTACAGATTTATACCAAATCACAAAAAGCACAATCTGCAGACCAAGATCTAGCTTTCTGCCAAATTTGGTGTAATTCCAGATTTTGCTGTAGCCCTTTTTAAAGAAGTCTATGAAAAATGCTTGGGGATTTTGTGTTTTGGGACCTCTCATTTTTCTTGGCCCCCACTTGACAGATCACCCCAAAGCTTTCCGTGCAAAAACTAGTCAACAAGAAGCACCTTTTTGTAACGTTTCGTGGTGATTTGTCAAACGGGACCAAAGTTATTAGCAACACAAAAAACTAATGGAACAGCTGACCTAACTATACCTACCCACTAGTTGCGCGTGCCACCGGATCATGGCGCCTGCCTCCGGATTATGGCGCCCGCTACTGGATTAACCTAGCCGGATAAATATATATAATGTGTGTGCGTGTGTTTGTGTACAGTTAGGTTTATGAATTAAAACCTAAGTTAAAGCACTACCTACTAAAACTCTACATCTTTACGTTGGAGGCAAAGGGAAAGAGCTCTCTTGGGTTGATGAAACTGAGGCGAATAAGCTCATAGATGTGGGTAAAATAGATTCCCGTGCTTCCTGGATCCAGTGCTAATCTATGTTTTTTAATATGATTGACAAAATAAACATTTCCTTTACACTCCCTTTGTACTGGTTTTGTTATGGCAGCCAAAAATATGCATTGACATTTTATTTCTCTTTATTATAGGCAGTACAAAATTCACCACATTTACACGATCCTGTGGGCTATCCAGGGCATGCAACAAGACCTCTAGTTTGAGCAATCCATACATGACAGTAAGATCCAGCGCGGTGTGCTGCACCACGGATGACTGCACCCCTGCCGCACCCCAGTGTATGTATAACTATCCCATATATAATATATATGCAGATGCACCGAGTGTAATATGCTGTTCATGACCAATGTTCAATATAGGGAGAGGCCATGACTCCTGAGAAGTGAAGTGTCTCCCCTCTCTCAACAATGGTAATAACAAACATATTATACTCTGAGCATCTGCATAGATGCTTTATTTTATGTCATTTTTTCATATGCATTTGTTTTGACAAACGATACTCAACAAATCCAGGAAACAAGTTGTTACATTTCTGCATTAAGGTAAAACCACACTCAGGAGGGTTTTTGACTATACAGAAATCTGTAAAGTACTTGTTACATGCAATCTCTGAGGCAGTAAGCAGTGTTTTCTCATGTCAGTTTTGCGTACTGTGGTAATAAACTCGAGTTTGACCTTCTCACTCTAGTAATAAATATAAATAAGTGTTTATTAGTATCGTTGATTCAAATAACGTGTTATTGGTTTCATTTATTTTCACTACAATGGCATCAATGAAGCGAGTGGAACAAGTGTACAGAATGTTACTAACTGCTGTCCCTATACGTTCCCTGGAGGATTCCCATCAGCAAGAGGCTGAGTCATGTAAGGGAGAAAAAGTGTGGAAAATATGCCTGAATTAAAATAAGGACACATATTGCATGTGTCTAGAATATGACTTTAAAACAGATGGATAGACATCAAACAATATTATCCTTTGATCTGCAAAGGTGGGACATCCAATAACATCTTTCGTTTTGGATCTAATATACCTAGTGTTGCCACAGGCCATGGCATTGCCCAGACTTGGAAGTCTATTGCCACCTTAATGGCTAGTAGTGAGTGCTACAGAAATGTCGATATTCGGTGCCCAATTCAGAAAGATTTAGGGGCATATTAGCAAGGGCACTATCGCCGCTTTAGCGGCACTTTTTGCCGCTAAAGCGGCGATATTTATATCGCCCTATCAGCAAACTGTCTCTAACAGCAGTTAGCGACAGTTTGCGGGCATTAGCGCCCGTTTTTTTACCGCTTTGCATGTCAGCGATATTTATCGCTAATGACATGCAAAGTGGGCGTTCCCGACGAACAAACCTGGGAAACACTCGCTAACAGGCCTATCGCCTATTAGCAAGGTGGCCATGGCCCCAGTTAGCGACGTGAAAAGTCGCGCTAACCGGGGTCATCGCCATTTATTTAACACCTGCAATTAGCAGGTGTTAGCCATACCTAACATGGGGGTGGATTATGCTGATACGACCACAGGGTCGTATCAGCAAGGTGTTCTCCCTTCTCCATGCAACATCGCTGGTTTTTCAGCGATGTTGGCCCATTTCCCCGCTATCGCTGGAATATTCATCGCCATAGCGCTAATCGTTGCTAATACAGCGTTAGCGTGACGATATATTCCAGCGATAGCCGGCGATAAAAAAAATCACGCTAAGCAGGGTTAGCGATGATTATCGCCTCTTCTTGCTAATATGCCCCTAACTTACTATTTTGTGTAGGTCTACTCTTTTTCGGGATTCACAAACAAACAATTTATTAGTAACTTTACTACTGTGAAGACTCCGCAGTCGAGGTGGAGAACGCCGCACATAAAAAGATAGGCCTGACCTGTCTTACAAGTTACTCCACACAAAAGAAGATGGTATGTGCTGTCCCTTATAGAAGGCATTAAAAGTGGATAAGGTATCTACCGGATGAGTGTATACGTTTTTATAAGAGACACTAAAGACGGATAAGATATCTACCGGATGTGTGAGCAACCCCCGTTCATTTTTATTGGCTGCAATTGTATGAGAGGCTTCTTTGTGCCTCAGTTGTCCAGCAAGCAGATTGCTTTTTTCCTCTTCTATACACTCTTTGCTTTAAGTGGAATAAGGCCTTTTCTGCTAGTGAAGTGTATAATTTGTTGAGTGATAATTTATTTTGCAAGCGCACATGAGTTGCGTGTGTTTCTTATTGTATTGAGTTGTGATAAGTGTTTTCTGCAGTTCTTGAGCTAAATGGTTAGTGAGCGTTTGTTGTTTCATAAAAGAATCTTGCATCAGCTCACCGCTTATGCATGCATTACATGCTTCCTAGATGATATGGGGTGCGGTCACTGAGTGTTGTTTCTCCTCTAAGTGTCTGTTCAAAAACTCCTGCACTTTACGTTTAGCATCATGGAGTTTCAATTTAGAGGAGTTAAAGTTCCACTGACCCAGGGGGAGTGAGGAGATGTCTAGTGCCAATCGTATCTTCACTGTCATGGTCTGAAGTGCTATTGAGAATGATTTCAACATCCATGACACATTGCAGAGGTAAGCTGTCACTAAGTAAAAATTTATCATATCCCATGTACCATGCACACAAGAAGTGAATGTGAATCCCAAAACAGTGGCGTAGGCCAGAAGCCATGGATCCAGTAGTGAGTGGTCAGTCAACAGGTCTTTAAACATGTCTAGCTCTGTGGCTAGGTGTCACATGGTGGTCATATTTATACAATATGGGGTCCAGTATCAGGTACCAGTCCCCATTACCAGTACCTTGGATCTGGACAGTGGGAATAGTATCCAATCCCTGGCAGAGCTGGCTTTTCTCCCCAGATGGAGCACAAATAGATCCTAGGAACAGAGTCTCGTGTTGGATATAGGTCTTAAATATGTAGCGCTTGTACGGAGCAGACCATATATTAAGTACTCTCAGCAGCAGTCCCTTTTTTAAAATAGCAACCTCACCTTTAAGATAAGTTTTAGCAATGAGTTCTCATCCCCAGTCTAGTTATAAAAGACATTCATTCTATTAGATTTACAAAAAATGGTAATAGTTGCCTTGGTTCTGTCGAAGATAAACTATTGTAATGCTCTCTATTTCGGAACAAAGAAGCGTCTTCAGTTAATGTTTCAGTCTCTGCAGAATGCAGCAGCCCGCTTATTCTTAAAAATTCCAAAATTCAGTTCCATATCAAAGAGCAATAGGGACCTACTCTGGTTACCTGTCCAGGCCTGTCAAGGGCAGGGTAAAGCTTAAGGCCTTATGTATTGTACATAAGGCTCTGCATAGATCTGGACCTTCTATTTTCCAGAAGTACCTTAGGTGGCATGATCCTCGGCGTGATTTAAGATCATCTACTGCCCGGTTGGTGGCTATTCCCAAGGTAAAGATGGCAAATTGTGTTGGCAGAAGTTTCTTCCATTTGGCTTGTAAGCTGTGGAATTTCATGCCTTTCTCATAGAGGTCTCAAACAAATAGGCTGTGTTCCAGAAAATCCTTGAAGACCTTTTTTCTAGTGTCAAGTAAGTCTCCTTGAATCAGTCAACGTGCGCTCCTTACACAGACACGCCGTAGAGATCTGGGACTTGCTGGACACCCTCTCGCCAGACGTCGTCTTCTTCACGGAAACATGGACCAACGCCACCTCGGCACCGACATCGCCACCTCCTTCGTCGACGGATACAAGATCCAGAGAAAGGACCGCCCCCACCACCCAGGAAGAGGACTCGCCATCGCGCACAAGAGCTCCCTCCGACTCTCCACCTCCAACACGTGTGACCCCCTCTCCAACAGAGAGCACCTCCATTTCCAGATCCAGACCAGCCTCAGAACCACACTGCACGGGACCCTCGCCTACAGACCCCCTGGGCCTCGCACCTCTTCCGCCAGCAGCATTGCTGCCCTCGTCACCCCCCACGCCATCGCCTCCATGGACTACATTCTCATCGGAGACCTGAACTTCCACCTCGACAACAACAGCGACCCCGACTCCACCACCCTCCTGGACAACCTCGCCAACCTCGGACTTAAGCAGTTCATCACCACCCCCACCCACAGAGCCGGACACATCCTCGACCCCATCTTCGCAGGAGGGACAAACATCCACTTCAGCCACACCACGCAGCCCCCCTGGACAGATCACCACTGTGTACACTTCACCTTCAACACCACCACCGCACCCAAGCCCGCCCCGCGCCCGCCACGAAAGAACTGGAGCAAGGTCACAGAGGAACACCTCAACACCACCCTCTTCCACAACCCCCCCTCCACCACGACCGACGCCAACTCTGCAGCCAAAGAACTACACTGCTGGATCACCAGCTGCGCAGATAAGCTCGCACCCCTCCGCCACCCTGTCAGACAACGCCCCCTGAAGGCCGCCTGGTTCACCACCGACCTCCAAGAAGCCAGGCGCTCCTGCAGACGCCTCGAGAAACTTTGGAGGAACAGGAAAACCACCGAAGACCAGAACACCTACAGGATCACCAAGAATGAATACCACCAGCGCATAAGAGACACCAAGAGGACCTTTGTCTAGAACAAAATCCACACCAACGCCAGTAACGCAAAAGAACTCTTCAACATCATACAGCAGTTCACCAAACCCCCCAGCGAAGCCACGGACGCACACCATCCCAGGACCTCTGCAACAAGCTTAGCGCCTACTTCCACCGGAAAATCAAAGCCCTCTATGACAACTTCAGCGAACAGACTCCAGACACCACCCTCCTCTCCACCACCGACAACCAGCCCACCATTACCACCTGGAAACCGGCTACCACCGAAGACACCGCCACAACCATGAAGAACACCCACTCAGGAGCCCCCACGGACCCCTGCCCGCCGCACATCTACCACAGAGCCGCCGCCATAGCACTCGAACTATGCCGGACCATTAACGCCTCCTTCGAATCCGGCATCTTTCCTGATAACTGGAAGTGGGCAGAGGTCAGGCCCCTCCTCAAGAAACCCTCAGCTGATCCGACGGACCTGAAAAACTACTGGCCCATATCTCTCCTTCCCTTCACAGCCAAAGTCACCGAGAGATTCTTCAACGCCCAGCTGACCACCTTCATCGAAGAGAACGCCATCCTTGACTCCTCCCAGTCCGGATTCCGCAGCAACCACAGCACCGAGACCGCCCTCCTTGCCGCCACCGATGACATCCGCATGCTACTCGACCATGGCCACACTGCGGCCCTCATCCTACTAGACCTCTCCGCAGCCTTCGACACCGTCTCCCACCGCACTCTCGCCGCCAGACTCGATGACGCCGGCATACGGGGTACCGCCCTCGACTGGATACGCTCCTTCCTCACTGGCAGTACCCAAAGGATCAGACTCCCACCCTTCCTCTCCGAACCCACAGAGATCAACTGCGGAGTACCCCAAGGATTCTCGCTCAGCCCCACGCTCTTCATTATCTACATGGCCCCCCTCGCTGTCATCATTAGACAGCATGGGCTCAGCATAGTATCCTACGCTGACGACACTCAGCTCATCCTATCCCTCACGAAGAACCCCGAAGACACCAGACTCAGCTTCCAGGAAGGAATGAAAGACATTTCAGCCTGGATAAACTACAGCTGCCTTAAGCTCAACTCGGAGAAGACAGAGGTCCTCATCCTTGGACCCTCCTCCACAGCTTGGGACAACACCTGGTGGCCTTCCGCCCTCGGAAACTCACCCAATCCATCAGACCACGCCCGAAACCTCGGGCACCATTCTAGACTCCTCCCTCACCATGACCTGCCAGATCAATGCCGTCGCCTCCACCTGCTTCAACTCCCTCTGCATCCTCCGCAAGACCTTCAAGTGGATCCCCCCCGAATGCAGAAAGACCGCCACCCACGCCCTCATAACCAGCAGACTGGACTACGGTAACGCCCTCTCCACCGGAATCAACAAAACCCTGCTACACAAGCTCCAGACCATCCATAACACTGCAGCCAGACTCGTCCTCGGAACCCCCCGACACGAGCACATGACCCAGCACCTATGAGACCTCCACTAGCTCCCCATCGAGAAGAGAGTAACCTTCAAGCTACTCACCCACGCCTCCAAATCCCTCCACAACATCGGACCCAAATACCTCAACGAAAGAGTCTCCTTCCACGTACCCAAAAGGAACCTCCGCTCCGACAACCTCGCCTTGGCAGAGACCCCGCGCATCCGCAGAACCAGAGCAGGCGGAAGAGCCTTCTCCTACGTTGCAGCAAAAACCTGGAACGAGCTCCCAGTCAACATCAGACGCTCCCCCACTCTGCACACCTTCAGGAAGAGCCTCAAGACCTGGCTCTTCGACTGATCAGGTGCTGCACACCCCCCCCAGCGCCTTGAGACCCTCACGGGTGAGTAGCACGCTTTATAAACCCCTGATTGATTGATTGATAGCATTGTTAGCGCTAAGACGCCTGAGCATTCTCGCGCTTTAGAAAAATATTACTTACTTACATGATATTCTCTGCCAACCCAATTTCTCACTTTCTGCCTGAGAAAGATGTGTCTTCTGGATTATTGCTCATCAGACAAGATCTGTGCAAAAATAATTCTTTTTTTGGAGTTTAATGTAGTGGGTAGGTGAGGCGATTCACACTGAGGGAGCGGGCTACGAGGGTATCGTGGTCTACATAAAAGCATTTCTGGTGGTCAGTGTAATAAGATTGGTATGCAAAGTGCACTGACAAGAGTAAATGCAAAACATCTAGTGAACTAGATAGGGCTGGGTTATACGGTGAACCATACTGGCACCAAAAAATACAAACTATGCATAGTGTTGTAACTAAAAAAAATGAAACAAGGAAAAAGAAAACCCTGGCCAAATAGGAAAGAACCTCTAAAACCAATCTATGTAGTTAACTGTGCATTAGGATATCCCTCCCCTGTTCCAAAGACTTGCCTTTGTGCATGATGTACAGTTCTTCTTAAATGTTGAGCAGGTACCTTCTGTTCCTGGGTGGTACGGCGGTATGGTGGTCCACTGGGGAAGTGGCTAATCCTCCAGTGCAGCAAGGTATGTTCATGCTTAGACCTAATGTAACGTTTTTTGAATAAAGTAGGCATGAAAGCCATGATATTGTCCATTTCCATCTTCTCAGGAATGGTGGAAAAGTGTAGGTTGGCCCTATTTCTATCCTCCAACTCTGTAAGTTTGGCCTGCATGTGCCAATGGGCCTGTCCCCAGTCTGTTGTGGTAGTTAACATTTGCTCAATGCTTGCCAGTCTGTTCTCGCTCAAAGTTAAGTGTCAGTTGAAGGCTATGAGGTCCAACCTTATAAAGTCTATGCCCATTGATAGTTTAGAGGTGTTAGAGGTTAGAAGCACCATCAGTTATTAAAGTCTGGTGTTTACTACTCTGTCCTGATCCATCGTTTCTAACTGTTTCAGGATTTTTTGCGACTTCCCTGCAACTTTTATTTTGCTCAGTCTATCTGTGTGGACATCATAATCTGAATAAGCTAGCTCCCAAGTCAGCGAGCTTGCAGTCCATCTCCCACTATCTGCACCTCGAGGAGAAAAAGCATGACTTTTCACGCCTAACACAGACACGAGTTCTATCTGCTCAACATTTTTTCAGGGGCATGGAAATAGTGCATCATCTGCATCAAGAGGTATGGCATTAGCAGGCTTTCATGGGAAGGGCAAGTAGAACAGGAGTGAGTATGATGAGAAAGGATGCATCTCTGACGTATCTGCTGGGACACACAAGAAGAATCAGAGAACATCCATCAACCAAGATCGGTAGGGCAGTATGTAAAAGACAGATCCATTTACGCATTTACTCATTTCAGGTCTCAAATTAAGGGCCTGATTTAGATTTCGGTGGATGGGTTACTCCGTCATAGCGGTGACCGATATCCTGTCCGCTGGAATATAAATCCCATTATATCCTATGGGATTTCTAAATCGGCGGACGGCTTATGAGTCACCGTTGTAACAGAGTAACCCGCCGACCAAGATCTTAACCAGGCCCTAAGACTCTCAAGTACTGTGAAGAGATGACCCCACCCAAACATATTGAAAGCTTTCTGTGCATCCAAAATCACCATGGAGGAATTTGTGTCCCAATCCTTGTCTTCATGTATAACAAAATATAGATGACTTCTTATGCTTGGTAGAGGATTCTGTTCATGCGCCAAGCCAGTTTTCTTGGTACTCTAACATGCTCCCTATCTGTAGCATCTTTCTTGCGAGCCAGAAAATTACTTTGGATGTCATGATCCAATCTGAGCATTGAGGGAGGGTGGTGTGATACAAATTGATGCACACATTTCCCTGGCTTGGGTATCATTACTGTGATGGCCTCCCACAAAGACTCTGAGACCAGTTCTGACCCAGCATGTCAATGAAGGAGCGTGTCTGAGTTGGGAATCCTTTGAAGTCTTTAGGCTCTGGTCTCTGGAGTCTTGCTCCATGCCACGTGATCTATGATTATTCGCATATTTTATACAGTCAGCTGGGGGTTTAATGCTGTTCTTTGTGACCGATGCAGCCTTGAAGTAGCTCCTTCTGCATCAGTAATCGCTGTGTCTAGTTTAAATTCAAGTCCAGGCTGCAATTGTAGTTTGGTCATCTCTAAATTTGATGGACAGTAGCCCATCACGATAGTGGAGGTAATGTCCTCTGCCACCATGAGTGATGGAGTACTATTCTCCAGAAGAGAAAACAGGCCCATAGTCATGGCTTTGTTGTCCATGTGTGCAAAGAAATTGGAGAATTAGTTGAGGGGGTGAGAAACCACCTCAAATAATAATCACAATCCTTATCAGAGTGAACCACTAAAGTCACTTAATAAACCGATGCTTAGCCCTCCGGCTGCTTGCCACAAAAGCAGCCAAGTCTAACTTAGAAGCAATGTGTAAATACATATGCTATTAAAAACACCACGCACCACAAGAAAAATTCCAAACCAATTTCGAAAAATAGAGTACATTTTAATAAATAAAATGACACCAAAACAACAGGAATTCCGACAAGTAGAACATGATATATGAATTTTTAGAGTTTAAATTAAAAATAGCCCCAAAAGCACAAAGCGCCAACTGCTAGACCAGGGTCATAACCAAAAGTTGAGGCTGACTGCGATGGAGCATGGGCCAGATACAGGGACCAGGTTTATCCTGGTGGAAGTTTACCTTCTGTCTTGGAAATTTTAAGAGGAAAAGTGGTATTTGACGAGCCATTGGCGGGTAAGCTGGATCCGATGCAAGTCTTGGAGATGGGAGCTTGCTGTAGAGAGAAGTTCCAGTATGAAGGTGAGAAAGCTCCAAGCGGGTGAAGTATGAAGACTGTGCCCAGGGAAACTTTAACAGGTTGCTGTCTGGTGTCCGTCTCAATGAAGCCCTCTACGTTCTGACTTAAAAACGTTTCTGGAAGTCAGATCTTCTTCAGTTGAATCAGACCGGCAATTTGACATTGACTGTTGTCTCGGTCCCCAGCTGGTTCTTTGGAGGAAAAGTTGGAAAAAGGTTTCTGAGTCCCAGCATTTGGAGTTTGGACAGGTGGAGAACACTCCAACACCAGTCAAGGGTCCAGGACCTGGGAAACATCACTTGGGTGCTAGTACTCACTCCAGCAGAGACCAGCTGCAGGTTAAAGAGTAACTCCAGTTAGAAATGGGCAGCTGGGCAGTTGCAGGGAGAGGTCAAACAGAGGTCAGGCAACTGACCCTTTGTGTCACTTCTGGGGTTCTTTGTTCAAGGCAAGCAGGTCCAGTCTCTGTTCAGGATTCAGAAGGCAGGGGAGTCCTTCGTTTGATCTTCACAGGTCCAGGAGTGCTCTGAGGGCAGGAGGGTACTGGAAGTGTCCTATTTATGCACAGTGCCAGCCTGTGGGTGAGGGGACTTCCCGCCCCCGCTAATCAATGGGTTAAAAGTTCCCAGCTGTGACCCTGCCAACTTTTACAGCGCTTCCTGTGTGTTTTACTGCAGACTATCCCAGTGTCCCCCCTCTCCCAAAATCCAACATGGCAGAGCTTTTTTTCCCCTGGTCAAAGCTCCCTGTAGCCACCCAGAGGTGTGGCTATGGAAATTGGCAAATGTTCTGTTTTGGTAACTCCAAATAGGATCTGTGGCAGCTCTCCTCGCCCACTGGGGTTGGGCTAGGAAGACAAAGGAAGGCAGGGCTAGGTGTGAGCTACATCTGCCAGTGGCAAAGTAGGCACCCTTTGAACCTCAGAAAGGGGCTGGGCACAGCCATCCAGGTCATTCTGCTCAAATAGCAAAAAAACCTCTCCACACCCAAGCCTTTTGTCCACTGTCTGGGAGCAATCCACATCTCACCACCAGGGAGTCATTCATTAGTCAAGTGACAATCGGACATTTGCCGAAAGGCACATTTGGCTTAGGCAAGAAAATGACAACTTTGTAAAAGTGTAAGTTTCAAAATAGTAATATAAAATGTGGCTTTACCATTAAGTTGGATTTTAATTTACTATTAAAATAGGCCCTTCAATCAATTTTCTAGCTGCACCCAAACCAAAATTAAGCAATATAATTTGACATATTGTAACCAATTGCTTTTCTATGAGAGATTCAGCCTTGCTACAGTGAAAAACAACTTTGGGGTTAACAGTTAATTTGTACATGTGTTCTCCAAAACAGAGCAACAGAAGCTGAATCCGATTCAAAGCAGGTCAGACCCTCAACACTCATGTAAAGGTCTCTAAAGCTCTTGTACATGTGCTTTCGTTTGGGAACACCCATATGGAAAATTCAAGTATTAAAACAGAGGGAATGTTAAAACAACATCATGTTTAGCTCAACAAATGGGGAGTCTCTCACCTATAAGGGAGTGTTTGCATGTATATTGAGGCGTATCAAACAGAACTTCCAATAAAAAAGTGAAGACATTTAATCAGATTGTTAAAACCAAAACTAAAGATTCATGCTGGACACCAAAATGGGACTCAGTGAATAGTGTACTTGATAGAAAATCACAAACATGCCTCAGCAAAGTAGTTGTAGAGCTTCCGAACAGCAGGGCTTCGCACAGAGAATCCACACAGTTCCACTCACTAAAGGTAGCTCAGAGAGACATTTTAAGCAACAGTTCCTTGTTAGCACAGACCTGGGCATGTCAGAATGGAGGTTTTTATGTTTGTGGAAACCTATTGCAGCTCTCTTGGATGTGGCCAGGCAGCCCTTGGACCTTCAGAGGCATTGACACGATGAAAAATGATCCTCCTGTCCCTATAAAGACCTTGCTTCAGGCATCATGGTTGGTTCTTGTTGGAAATTGGGTTATTGGTTGGGGGGGTGAAACCCTACTCAAGCAGGAACCACAATCTTGGCCAGGGTGAAACACAAACAAAATTAGCCAGTGCTTCCTCTGGTAGCTTGACACAAAGCAGAGGCAATGTATAAAGTATTTATGTAACACTTCTAACAGTAATAAAGTGAAAACACAGCACAATAAACATCTCACACCAAATTAGAAACATAGAGTATAAATTAATAAATTATTTGAGACCACAATGACAAAAATCCAATCAGTAAAACTGGATATATGTAATTTTTTTTAAATAATTCTTTTTATTGAACAAAGAGAGTCAACAGTTGTTAAACACAAATAGAAGGAATAATTGCAAATTCCAATATACAGACATAGAAAAATTCTACACATCGTATAGACATTAGATGATCATTTTCGACAATTATGGCGTAGCAGGATCTTCAAGAGAGGGGGTACATGGTGGAGTACAAATATTGCCACAATAGACATTCCAGTTATTCCATATAGCAGACCATTTTTTGGGGCACCCCCGTGCAATGTATACCGTTTTTAGGTCTCGCATAGGGCAGCGCATGCGCTGCCTCTACGAGGCATTAAGTAATTTGTATATTGGGAGAAACTCCGACTATTGCCGCTTAATTTCTCCTGCCTCTTCCCATTCGTTTAACGTTATCATAGCTTTTCTTATCGGGCTTATTATTGGCTGTAGAGGCGATGCTTCACTTCCGTTTATTCCAGAAGCAGTACTGCCTAACTACAGTTTCCGTCCGCTCTTCAGGTTAATCTGTGTCGGAGGGGAACTTTCTTAACTATCCACAGACCGAGAAGCCCGCACCCAGGCTTCCGTATTCACCTCCTGGTGTGCGCAAGTCCATTCCACTGCGGTACTCATGGACAGATCTGTAGGTGTATAGGCTCTCATGGTGAACGCAGTGCATAATTCTAAGCCGCCTTTCTGCGATCTAAAGGTTAACATTTGCCAGCCGAAGATTTTAGTGCCGAGGTCTGCATGCTCCGCCTCTCGCTCGGTTTCAGTTTCATTTACGTTGCTACACACTGCTGCGTGTGTGGTACAGAGAGCATCTGGTGTTTTGGTCACACCGTGTTCCTATCGGTGTCTCCGGGTGTGCTGTGCAGGTTTCTGTTATCAGCAAGAATGATGGCTCACGTTCCGGAGCTTTGCCTCGATGGAGACTGCCCAGGAGCGCTGAATCAGTGAGTAACGTGTGTCTTCGGCTCGACTACTCCCTGCCACTGGTCTCTGTGTGCTCTGTGACTGCACGTTCTCCGTGTGTAAGTGTTGTCTCTGTGCCTGTGTACATTGGTGCTGTCTGTGTGTATACTTTGTGTCGACATGCTCCGTGGGTACATTGTTTTGTGTATTCGTCGGCATGTTTTGTTGTGGTGTGTCTGTATGCTTCTTTTATGTCTTTGTATCTCTTTGCATGCGTTGTTTGCTCTTCGGTGTCCATTCAGATAAGGCTCGGCTTGCTTTCGTGGACGTTCGGGGACGGGCAGAGAAGGAAAGGACTCTGTCTCTTCCTTACTGCCCAGAGCAGACACGGATAATGTCCTCTTCTTTTCCGTGCTGGCAGCTTCCCCCCCCCCCTCTTCCTATTATTCCCTCTCTTTCTGTCTTGCTCCTCACTTACTGAAAACCGTGACTTGAAGAAACGGTTCACAACCTCTCTTTCCTTCTTTCATTTAGTTGCTTCCCTGTGAAATGGATCCAAAAAAGAAAAACGCTCTTGCGGGGAAATGCCCTTTTTCTGACATTTTTCTATTCCAAAGTGCAGCCTCGGGATGGAGATAAATAAAAGGTTTTAAATATGAAAAATAAATACTTAACTAATTAAAGCAAGACAGAGTGGTTGCAAAGTGGCCAGATTGGTATTATTCACATCCAAACACATCAGCCTCACTTTACAGACTTTGCAGTGAAGCGCTACTTTTGTTTTCTCGTCTTTCTTTGAACAGCATTGTTGTCCCTAGGTGGGGAAGTGCACCATTCCTGGATGTATTGCAATACCTGGTTGATGGGTGGATTGGAAAACAAAATGTGTACCATGGCTCTGTGTTTATAGAAGTGTTTGTTTAAAACCATACTGTTTAGGTTTTGTATGGATATAAGCAATGGACATTGAAACGGTTCCCTTCAGGGCCCTGTAGTCATGTCCTTATCTTTTCAGGTAAAAGCACTCACTGATTTCTAAATAGTGAGTGAGAAATCGTTAAGTTAACCATGTTGTTTCTGCTTACATTTCACATGCTTTACTTAATCTTGCATTCCCTATGAGTGTTTGATTTTTCCGGGATGTTTTTTTTTTTTTTTAGGCAGCATATTACTCTTGTCTAGTGCGTAATTTGAATTGAGCCACATCCAGGTGTTTATAGCGGGGCACACTTAGGTTGTAGCTGAAGGCAGTGCTAGTTTCTCTCATTGGGGCAGTATGTGTTCAGTGGGGGAGAGGATGTCGCACTATGGCCAGAGCTGCTGAATTTGTAACTGGGGAATCAAGGTTCAGCTTTCATGACCAGTCCACCAGACCACTTTCCTGAAGGAGCATATTCGCATGCTAGACCTTAGAAGGCCCTACTAGACCTTAGAAGCCCTGGTGTCTTAGCACCAACAAGTGGACCCTCGTGGTGGCAAGTGTGGGTTAACCTTGAAGGCTTGTCCACCACAATCAATACTGAAGTTCTTCTCCTGTCTTGCGGGCAGGCCTACGAAGCAGCACACCCTAGAGCAACAGTGATCCAGTCACTGTGACTCTGTCACTGAGGTCACAGGAACCTTGAGCAGGCTAGGGCGGTGCGTACGGTGTGACCGCACTGGGTACCCATTTCGGGTGGGTGCGTAGTGTTTGCAAGTATATTATGGTTTAAAAAAAACTTGCTGCCTCCTTCCTGGCCTCCAGCAATATTCAGCAACAATAAAAATGTCATGATAACTTCGGTGATTAATGTTCTTCCTAAAGAGAGATCGGAGTTTTATGTAGTGGAAGGGTTGACTCCTGGAAAGGTAGCACAGAGGGGTAATGTGCCTGCTGCAAAGAACATGTACCATGCAGATCACAAAGTGCACTTAATGTTAACTAGGTTAGTAGGTTGCTGCTTTTGTCAGAGAGATCCTTTTGTTACTTGCAGTTTATAAGTTAAAATCCTAACATAGACCAGTGAGCTATTAAACTATACTGCCTACTAGTATGGTTGTCATGTGGCTTCTACACCTTGTAGGCCTTTGTCTTATGTAACATTTCCTAAACAGTGATTTACACACATATAAATGATTGTCTCTGTGTAGTGTGTGTGATGTAAAGTGCTCTGACACCGTACACTGGTATGAGTGGCACTGTAAATCAAATTAAATGCATCTGAGAAATTGTGGTTATGGAGACTTGAGGGGGACTGTTAAAGGGTGGTAGTGAGGGAGTCCGAGGCATAGGTGATCATTGGGGGCACCAACAAACATTGTTGCACAGGGCGCCACCAGCACTAAAGCCGGCCCTGCCATAGAGGCCAGTCCGCCTCACCCATTGGTACCTCCATTGGCCTTGTTTCAGCAGTAGTAGCTGCAACTCACCAAGGATCGGCAATGCAGGATTTGCAAGCACACCAAACTAAGTTTGCAAACTTCACATTCTCTCTGCTTCATGCACAAGCACTTTTAACATGTGCTACCTGCTCTGGAGCCACTGGAATTATGCAGCAATGGGGGACAAAATGATGCTGCAGTGTTGACTAAATTATGCAACAAAAAAAGGCTGCAGCGTAATGCAATATATTTTCTTATACTTTATTATTTAGACATTTGTACACATGTTAAGTCTCTGCAAAGATTCAGCCTCATTAGTATCAGTATAACATACAAATGCAGCAGTGAGAAAGGTGATAGTCAACCTTTGCAAAGGGCCGTCCACTTTGCAGCAACTCAAGTCACGTTTTTTAGTAACTTTATATCCGTTTGAGCTACAAAAATTATTAGTTAAAACTGTAAGATTATGCAGTGGATGATGTATTATGTGGCAAATATGGCAGAGCCATAATTATATAGAAAACATTTGCAAACTAGGATATTTTGCCATTCATGTTTGAACTGCTCTTGTGGAAGAAGGGAGGAGAAGTGCTAATGAGAGAAACTGCATGGCTTGGAGACAAATGGCTTGTGATTCCACTTTTAAGCGTATTTGGGACATTGTGTGATTGGAAATATATCCCACTTTGTGAATGTATTTAAATGCCAATAACTCCTATTAAACCTTAAATAATCAAGTGTATCCATTGGTTGAATTAAATAACACAATAAGCTGTAACTGGTCGGTGAAATGCCAAACAAATACTAAAAATTGGGATGTTTGGCACATTCTGGCCACACCTCTGACTCCGCCCACTGATCCAATCCTTGGGTTATCCCCGCCCTCGGAGTCTCTGCCCACAGTTCCCCTACTTTTTTCCCCCACTTCGACCACTGTTTGTATGCATGGCCTATGTGTGTGCCTCTGCACTCATGTCTGGTTTGTGTGTCTGTTGCATGTTTTAAATCTGTGCATCCATATGCACCTCTAATGCACACGAGCCTGTGTTTCCACTGTTCCTGTATGCATGTTTTATGTCAGTGTATCTGTATACCTGTCTTGATTTTGTGCCTGCTTCAGGCGGGAGAAGGACATCAGATATTGTGCAGGCACTGCTAGCCATCCACGGTCCACCGAGAGAAGTCAGGGTATGTAAACACGCCGTGCTGCCCTAGTTTTTAATAGTGAGATCAGTTTGTAAACAAAACAAAGGATGCATGTTAGTTTAGTCTTTCTTTTTTAGTGAGAGATTAAGGCCAACGATTTAATTAGGTCAGATTAACCCTTGCATTGGGTACATTTACACAAATATTGTTTAAAGCAACAAGGTTCAATAAGGTGTCACATTTTCAGGTATCAGAATGCAGCCGATTTCCTTTTTCAGGTTATTCAGAAACACTCTGCAGGGCATTCCAGAAGATGCTATTATATCTACATAAGGAGTGTTCCAAAGGTTTTTGGGGAGGGATGGAGACCATGTTGACTTTCAGTATTTTTTAAATTATTTAGATTGTACTTGCTGGGTTCCTACTTATATTGATAACAGGCAGCCGACACGTAGGTCTTATTTAATCTGTAAGCACTATTTTTCTTTAATGAGTTTCTCCTACTGCAGGCACCACATGCTTTCCTGCAACATTCAGCATGCCATGCACGCTTTCACTTTCTAAGCAGCCCGGGACAATGTTTGCCGCTTCTTTGAAATGAAATAGGTCTCGCATTTACAAGAGTTTGAGCTATTGGAATTGTAAATGACAATGCCTTTTATTTATTTGTTAATTATAAAAACAGATAAATAAAAAGCATTGGCATTTACAATGCCAATAGCTTAAACTCTCACAAATGCGAGACCTATTGCATTGCAAATGCTTGTTTCTCTAGCCATACACCAGTCCATATCGGCCTTCCAGGTCTCCACCTTGGGCAATACCCCGGAACCCCACAGTTGAGCTATGTTCCTTTTTGCCACCATTAAGCCCAGAGTTACCCATATTTTGCCTTTGCTGTTTGAGTTGGTGGGTTCCCAGACATTCAGGAGACATCTTTTGGCTTCAAGTCCAATTCTCAATCCGAGGACCTCCCAGATACAATCATGGATTTTCTTCCAGTAGCTCTGGATATGTACACATTCCCACACAATATGCATGAATGTACCTATGAATCCACACTGTCTTCTACACATTCCCTCGTCTGCTTTACCCATTTTGACGAGCTGAGTCCCCGTGATATATATCCTGTGGCGAATCTTAATTTGAACCAGTCGCAATCTGGAGGAGATTGCAACCTCCCGAGGGAGTTCGTCGAGTTCTAGTCCATCTCCCTCCCAACGTTCCTGCACCTGTCTAAGGGGATCGGGGGTGTTATTAATCAACTTTTTATAAGTCAGGGATATCGCTTTCATTGGCATATATCCAGCAAGCAATCTGTCCTCCAGCGGTGAGGACTCTGGGGGAGAGTCACCCTTTGGTAGGTGTGATGTTAGTGCGTGTCTCACCTGCATATATCAAAAGTGTTCAGTGGCGGCCAGCTCATATTCCTGTTGTAGAAAGGGAAATGTGACCACCTCACCCTTTTTCTACAGGTCTCCAATCTTTGTGATCCCGATCAGATCCCACTTGTCAAACCCCTTTGTGGTCCTCAGGGTGCCCAACTGTTCCGAGTCCCACAGAGGAGTAGCCAGTGTGAGCTTCCGATCCCATCCCAAGCTTCGATTGGCAGCATGCCATACCTGTACAGAGTGTTTGGTCAGTCCCGTCAGGGGAAATCTGTGGGGCTTGGAGTATAATGCTGTATTATAATTGCTGCCTGGCAGTAACCATTTGTCCATCCTGTAACCCGGGTCGTCCCAGCGGCGGTATGTGCAATGATTAATTGCGATTAGGTGGGCCGCCCAATAGTATTTTTTAACATAAGGGAGCCCGATCCCCCCGTCGTACCAACTCAAGGCTAGTTTTTGCAAGGCTATGCGGGGTCGGCCCTCCCAAAGCAATTCTCTCTGGAGGCCCTCTATCTCCTTAAAATATCGCGCCGGGACCGGTTCTGGGAAATTTTGAACCGCATAGAGGAACCGCGGTAGCGACATAATTTTGAACAGCGCTGCCCTACCCAATAAGGATAGTGGCAGCGCCTTCCAGTTAGCCACGTCTCACTTCAGTCTCTGCAGGGGCGGGAGTAAGTTACGTTCATAACAAATCCTGGAATCTGTCGTGATATAAATTCCCAAATATTGGAAGCCATCCCTTGCCACTTGGATAGGACATCCTCTGGGCAGGGGAGGAGACTCTCCACTGAGGACATACAGCAGGGACTTACTCCAGTTAATTGTGTATCCCGAGTATTTCCCGAAATTGGTAAATATGTTTAGCACTCTGTAAAGCGACGCCTTGGGGGACGCGAGGTACAACAGGATATCGTCAGCATAAAGGGATATGCGGTCTTCCCATGCTTCAGACCACTTCAGTCCCCGGATTACTGGGTCTCTGCGGATCCATGCCGCCAACGGCTCCAAGGTAAGCGCAAAGAGAAAGGGGGACAATGGACAACCCTGGCGAGTCCCACGGCCCAGCTCGAACACCCCAGACTTTTTGTTGTTACCCACCACTTGCGCCAAGGGTGCTGTGTACAGGAGGCGCACCCAGCCGATAAAGTTGGGCCCAGAGCCCATCTTAGCCAAGACCGCAAATAAGTATGGCCATTCAATGGTATCGAATGCCATTGTAGCAGCCAGCGAGACCACCACTGCAGCTTCTTGGATTGTGCCCTGTCTTCCCAGCACCCCATGTAATCTCCTCAGATTTAGAGCAGTGTTTCGATGAGGCATAAAGCCTGATTGGTCTGGGTGTACCAAGGCGCTGATCACTTGGACCAAGTGAGTTGCCAGTAGTTTAGCTAGAACTTTAGGTTCTACATTTAGTAAAGAAATGGGCCTATACGATGCACACTGATGTCTGGGTTTACCCACTTTGTGTATCATGACCAATGTAGCTACCCTTTGGTTGTGAGGAAGCAATCCCACCTCTCGACTCTCCTCAAGCATGGCCCGTAGGTGTGGGGCTATCGTGTCTGGCTTTAACTTGTATAACTCGATCGGTAGACCATTAGGGCCCAGGGTTTTGCCCGACTGCAGGTCTCTAATTGGCTGAGCAATTTCGTTGTTGGTGAAATCGCTATCCAGTTCCGTTTTTTCCTCTGTGGTTAGTCTGGGGAGTTGTATGTCCGAGAGCAGGGCTAGTGAGTCCTCCTCCGTTAGGGTGGAACTTGCCCGGTATATAGAGCGATAATGCTCAGCAAATTTGTTGACTATTTGTTGCTGATCCGTTATTTTCCCACCCGACTCTTCTGATATTTCTGGTACCAGTCTACTTGCCATCTCTTTCTTATCTAACCAGGCGAGCAGCTTTCCAGCCTTGTCCCCCAAGTCGTATAGTATTCCATCCTTGTGTCTGCCCAACGTCCTGGCCATGTCAGTGGCGATAGATTTATATTCGTCCCTTTTAAGTTTTAGGGCGTGTTGTCTCTCTGGCGTCCCCGCTCCCTCTTCCTCCAGGAGGAGGATCTCATTCTCTCGACGGACTAAATCTTTGGATTTTTCTTTTCGCACACCTGCAATCAGCGAAAGCGCCTGCCCCTCAGCACTGTTTTAAAGGCTTCCCACAAGGTTTGGGATGATCGCACTGAGTCCTTGTTTTCCAGGAAATAATTGTCTATGGCTTGCAATAGTGCCTTTTTGACCACAGGATTTCGAAGGTGCAAGGGGTTGATTGGAGCTATTCTTCCCACCCTTTTCTCACCCAGGACCAGTTCCACCCATATGGGAGAGTGGTCAGAGATACCCCTCGCCATATGTTTAATCTCCCAGACGTCACCTATTTGGGATGCTGGAACAAGGAGGTAGTCAATACGAGACAGGCTTTTATGTGCTCCTGAATGGAAGGTATGCTGGATGCTATCAGGGTGGTATGCTCTCCATACATCTGCAAGGCCCAGTGCATCTAGGCAATCAGGGAGCCAACTGTGTGAGGGACCTATATCACGGGGGGGTGATGGGCAAGAGAGCCCGATACAACTGAAATAAGATCTCCTCCCAGAACCAGGTAACCGTCCGGAAAGGATAGCATCATTTTACCTAAGTCTTTAAAGGTTTGGCCCTGAAGCCCCGGTGGGACATATACAGTCATTAGCGTAAGTAGCTTCCCCTCCCACTGCCTGGAAACCGCTGCATATCTGCCCATCTCATCGGACCAGGAGTGCTGTATGGATAGTGGGAAAGAGTTTTTAAACATGATGTCCACCCCCCTAGAGCCCGTGGTGAAACCGGAGTGCGCGACTAGTCTGTAGCCCCATCTATTCATTGCTGTACAGGAGTTGCCTACCAGGTGCGATTCCTGAAGAAGTATGACATCCGGGGCGTGTCGTTTGATATACTGTAGTACGATGCTTCGTTTCACTTTGTCCCCCAACCCGTTGACATTCCAGCTTAGAAGCCTAAAGCTTTTGTCCCAATGTGTACTCATTAGTGTGACTGTAAACCATGCGTTCCCTCTCCTGTCTGCGAATAGTCGACATCGCCTTCTCTACGAACTGAATCAACCCGAATCAACACAACTACCCCCCTCCCTGCTCCCCTGCACTCTGGGCCTAAAACTGTCCATCACTCAAACTATGCAGAGTGCCTGTCGCCCAAACTTTAAACTAAGAGTAGTATATGGGGGGGTGAAAAGCTCCACCACCCCAACGCCTCCCCTGATCAGTGAAACTTTGAAGACTCCCTGGGGGGGCCAAACTATTACATTTAAGTACGTATGGTATTTAGCACGTGTAACCAAACCATTATTCACCATTTAGACTCAGTAATTCACTGCAATTTCTTGTAGACCGTACCAGTAAATGTTCGAAACGAGTCTATGATGTCTGACATCTCAAGGACAGTTCTACCTGTTAACCTGGCCGGAACCGCCACTTAGCGAGCGTTGTGATCTCTCGCCCCTCTCCAACCCTCCAGCCAGTCCGCAGCTGCTTCAGGATAGTCAAAGAACCGAACTTTGCCCTCCGCCTCTACACGAAGCCGGGCCGAGAACAGCATAGCGTACTTGATCCCCCTGTCTCTGAGTTTTTTCTTTACCTCGAGGAATGATCGTCGCTGCTTCTGTACGGTAAGGGTGAAGTCTGGGAAGAAAGAGATCTCTGAGTTCTCATACTTGAGCGGAGGGGCCACTCTGGCGTTTTGCAGTATGGCATCTCTGTCCCTGAAATTGAAAATCCTTGCCAGCAACTGACGAGGAGGCGCCCCAGGTTTCGGCCGTCCACCAGGGACTCTATGCGCTCTTTCCACTACAAAGAAGTTTGATAATCCCTTAGGTTGAAGGTGGTTGAGGATGAGGTCCTCCACGAATAGGTCGCCGCAGGACCCTCCGCTTTTTCCGGCACACCAATGATTCGTACATTGTTCCTTCTAGTGCGGCCTTCATAATCATCCAGCTTATCCTCTGCGAATTTGCGAAAGGTCTGCAGGTCTTTGATTTCTTGCTGTAATTGAGTGGTATCTCTGATCAGACTGGTGGTGATGATCTCCATTTGCTTCACCTTCTCTCCGATTTTTGTCAGGTCTGCCCTGATGAGCGTCACTTCGGATGTGATCGTGTCCATTCTCTGTTCTAATGATGCTCGGACCCCCGAGATGCCTTCCATAACATCTTTCAGCGTGAGTTTGGGGCGTTCCCCTCCGGGCCGACTACCATTTTCCCTTTGGTGTGGTGCTCGGCATCAATAGGCTTTGGCAGAGCATATTTGTTCAGTTTCGTCTGCTGTGTCCCTTTCAGGCTCTTCGCTCCCGACATGTCTCCTTCAGGTGCGCAGGGCCAGGTCCCGCCTAACAGGTCAAATCGCACCCCCCAGCAGGTGAGCATCGCACAATGTCACCAACGGCTTAGATATGCCCCGATGACTGTGGGGGCCAGCATTCACTCACTCAGTGTCGGAATGGGGGAGAAGAGATCGCAGAGTAACTCGAGGCATCTGTGACATAGGTAGATGCTGCCAATTTGTAACTCAAGCCTTGTCGGGGCTTAACTCATGCCGAGGTGCTCGTGCGTGCTCACACAGTTGCCAGGTTAGGTGGGCGCCCCCAAGAAACCCTCGCGGCCTCGGGTGATTGCTGTTTCCAGTCTGGGTCTGGTCCCCCAGCACCAGCAGGTAGTCCGGCCAGGTCGCGCAAGGCCGCACACGCTGTCGGGATACGGAGGAGCCACCCCGCTGTCTCCACTTCTCTCACAGACCCCGCACTATAATTCTGGCAGCTGCCGCTGGTCGTCCATTTGAGGAGCAATGGCGAGCAGTGAAGGCAGAGACAGCCAATTAGTTGATGCTGGGCGCCCCGGTCCGAGGCTCCTCACGGTGACCTCGGAGCTGCGGCGATGGAAAAACTCACAGCTCTCCTCTGTGACGTTGGTCTCAGCATCGCGCCGATGTCGCCCGCGGCTCCTGGCGTCTCTGGATTTTCGCTTCTCGTATGGTGCCGGTGAAAGGCCCCGACCACGGCCTCGCGCTGTGGATGGGTCGGAGCTGCAGCGTCACCAGGCCCCGCCACACAGCACGCCAGCTCCTGGCCTCGATGTTCGGAAGGCTGCCCGGAGTAATGTCGTTAGCTCAGTCATTTCGGGGACCTCGGGGTCGGTTCTTTTTGGCACAGCAGCGTCTTCGGCAGGTCCGATGGCCCACTCGCCTTAGGGATGACGGATTAGTGTGGTGGATTTGCGGGGAGGGATCTGGTGTGTACGGAGCTAAGCTATCAAGCCGCCATTACGCTCCGCGGCGAAGCCACGCCCCGATATATGTAATTTTGAAGATGTAAAGAATTAAGTGAGAATGGTGCCTAAAAGCACAAAGTGCCAACTGTGGTTATCTGGTGGCGCTGGATTGGGACAAAGTCACAAGTTCAAACCGACCGTGATGGAGCGCAGGTCAGATAAAGGGACAAAGTTAGGCCAGCAGAACAAGAGCACCTTCAATCCTGGTTGCGGCATGTTGCAAGGTCCCGTGTGCTACACATCCTCAATGTGTAGCACAAACAAGGCAATGTGAGGTGCAGCGGCAGATGCGGGCGCGGCAGTGATGTGAGGTCCTGTGTTGTTGAAGATACCATCGATGAAGGGCTTGCAATGCTAAGTCCTGCATCAAATATGCATCACGTAACAGCAGGTTCCCAAGAAGCTGCAGGGCTTGCAATGTTGAGTCCTGTGTCGTCGCAGAGGATGCCGTCGATGAGAGGCTTACGATCCAAAGACCTGCATTGAGACTGTGTTGTGCAGCGGCCATTCTGAGGGAGCTGTGGGCTGCGATGCAAAATCCTGCATCGGGGATGTGTGCGCAGTGGTTCAGATGCAGAGTTTTGTGAGGTGATGCATCGTGCAGTGGTTCCAATGTGTACTTTTTGCGAGGCAATGCATTATGCTGCGTCGGTTCTGTTAGGACAACAGCTGGGCTGGCAGAGCACCTTCAGGTCCACTTCCAAAGAGTCTTTCACTTGGGTAGCAGAGTGGCAGTCCTTCTTTCAGAGTAGCATAGCATTCTTTCTGAGACTTCCACAGGCCCAGAGGTGTACTAAAGAGCTGGGTGTAATGGTCTAGTATTTATAATTGGTGCCAGCTTTGAAGTAGGCAAAGGGTCTGGAGTTTCCCACCACCAGAGGTACATGCAATTTCTTGCCTCCCTGCCCTGGCCCCAGCTTGTCTGGGGTCACAATAGACTAGTGTCAAACCCTCTCAACAAGTCAGTGAGGGCCCATCCTGCCAACACATATGGCCTTTTGTTACACTGTCTGGGAGCAATACACAAAGACCAATTCCAAGCTCCAGCTAGTCATGTGACCCAGGATACAGGCAGTAGGCACCATAGTAGCATTTTCAGAATTGTGATTTAAAATCTAAGTTAAGTATTAAAGAGGGCCCTTAATTAACATTCGTAAGACACCAAACTCAACATGCCTACCTGCTCCCAAATAAATAGTTTCACTTATTAAATGTAATAAGGTAATTCGATGTTATCCTACTGGAGAGGTAGGTCTCATAGCAGTGAAAATGGATTTAGGAGTTTTTCACTACCAGGACATGTAAAAAGCCAACTGTCCAACTTTTTAAATACACAGCACCCTGCCCTCTAGGCTGTGTAGGGCCTAAGGGCTGTGTAGGGCCTCCCTTAGGGGTGACTTATATGTATTAATAGCAGTATAAAACTGCACAAAAAAGCTGCAATGGTAGGCTTGAGACATGCTTAAAGGACTACTTAAATGGGTGGCACAATCCATGCTCAAGGTCCACTAGTAGCATCTAATATACAGGCCCTGGGTACATGTTGCACCACTTTACTAGGAACTTATAGGTAAATTAAATATGCCATGTTTAAAGGAGAGAGCACAAGCACTCTAGCACTGGTTAGCAGTGGTTAAGGGCAAGTCTAAGGCCAACAAATCTGCAAAAAATGGAGGAGGAAGGCAAAACAGGAAGACCACACAAATGCAGTCAGGTCAAACATTTCCTAAACACTACCTGTGTCCCTTCAGAGAGGTCCACAGACCCCGACTGGCTCTTAGTCATCTACAAATAGCTCTCAAAATATAATCTCACCATCAGAGGCCCTCATCTGTCTTTCAAACAAATCCTGCTGGCCCTTCAATGTTCTATGGTCCTTAGGGTCACAGACTCTCAGCATGTACTCTAACACTCCAATTAGTCATTTCAAGATGCTTCAGCCATGCCTGAGAGACCGACTGTGCTTAGACATGCCTATTCATCTTTCAAACACCCCAGGCCCATACCCGAACACTCAAACCAGCTCGTAGATATCCTCATTATGATCACAGAGAGAACACAGAGACCCTCATTTAGACATTATACATTAGATACCACAGCCAGCCCTCAACATACACTTAAAACCCTCCACCTAGTTATTACATACCACCTCTGAATATCTTGGCATGTCTTCAGACATGTTAGCAGGCCCCCAGAAATCCTCAACTGGCATTCTGACAACTCCATTGAGCCATAAATAACCCCAGCTGGCCCTTCTACCACCTTTAACCAGAAGGTAATTTAGACCCTCAGCCTGACGTTTGATACACACAACAGGTCTCTAGACCTCAGAGACTCTTGGACAGCCTTCAGACCCTCCCAGCAGATTCTCAGAGACCCTCTGCTGCCATGTTTGCCTTAACCATCCCCCCTCAACTCTCAGCACCTCGCAGACACCCTGGCCAGCAGGATTCACCCCTAGCCTGCCATCTGAGAGTCTTGGTGTGCCTCTAAAAACGTATAATATGCCCTCATGCAACAACAGCATGCTTTAAGAGAAATACAGCCTGCCCTCAGTCACCCCTAGCTGATCCATGAACTCACCCAGCGGGCCTTAGAGATCCTCAGTTAGCCCATAGACAACTCTATCAGACTCTGGAAGCCCTCAAAACGTCTTGAACCTCAGCTGACCTTCAGAAACCCCCTGCAGGGTGTCAGTGATCTTCCTCCCTGCTCAGACATATAATCTGAACATTAATGTATTATATTTTATTTCTTTTTGAGTTTTAACAACACCCTTACGCCTGGAAATGTCCTGGCTCTAAATCTTCTGGCAGAAGTAGGAATCAAACTTCATTTTGGCTGGAATAGACTGCATGCAGCAGGTCATAGGTTTCTTGATCTTGCGCACACAAAGTAATGACACATGAGCAGAAAGAAAAGGCTGGTCGAGTCATATAGAGAGTAAAACGTTGTTAGAGAAAGGAAAGGTGTCTTGAAGAAAATATGCAGACCTTTGAAAATGATGCATTTATGCTTTGAAAACCAATGAAGTTTCTTTAAGTTATTAGAATTAAGGGAATGCACAGAACTTTGAGTAATAATTGTGCTTCGTCAAAGCTGCTCCTGTGGAGAAACAAATGGAGGAGTTGGAATGTGTCACTCCAGAGTTCCCATCTTGTCCTATATTGAGCTGTGAGACATCCACAGAACACATGGAGAAAAGTCTATATAGGGGAATGCTCCCGGCTAGTGGAGACACATAAGGACAGATTAGGGTAGAGCTCAGTGAAGAGCCCTGAGCGACTCCACAAGCACGTATAACTGCAGGGAAAACGAGAAAAGAGGCTACAAGTTCACCTTTCTCTGACCAAAGAGAAAAGAGCTGATCCATCCTAAAACCCAACTCTGAGCTCTGCTCCATTTTAATCCATCTACACCTGTTCAGATGGCATTCATGCAACCTCAGAGCTCTGGTCTTCAACCGGCCAAACATCCTTATCTTCTGTGACTAAGCAAGGGGACAGGATGCCTACCACTTTCTCCTTGTAGCTACTCCCTTGGGTTTCAAAGGTGCTAGAGAGAGCAAACAATTGCAGTATGCCCTGCAGTAATAACTGAGACAACCACTCAAGTGCCAAATACCAATTGTCTAAACAAGTATGTGGCGAATAGCACTAGAAAATACTAAAGAAAAATATAAGTTAAGAAAACAAGCAAATATATTCGCTGGACAAAAGAGCTTTTTGTTCAGCTCACTCCCAGAAGGAGTTTTCCTCCCTGTATATTTGGCCTGGTGGCTTGTCACATAGTCCTAGGTAGGCGATGAAGTAGCAAAGGAGTTTGCATGCCTTGGCTCCAGATAGCATACAGAAAGAAGTCAAGGTGGAAGGGCTGCTTGATGGATGCTGGTGGATGGAGAAGGCTGGGCCCAACCCAAGGATATTTGTGGTGAATATGTAGAGATGAGGATGGTGGTGACAATCATACAGTGTGTTTTTATAGGACAACTGGTTCGGCGTCTTGTAGCAAAGAGAAATACTAAAGGCATAAAATGCAGCAGTGGAAAAGGAGGTACAGTTATCACTCCAAAAGTCAGCTCACAATTGATAGTTCTGCAGACTCTCGAGGAACTGGTGCCCTTACTTGTTGGCTGGTCCTAGACCAGGTGAATGATGCTTCCATCAGTGCTCTCTCAAGAGTACGCAGAGGTAGAACAACCTGATAGTCATTTAGAGGCACCATAAAGATGCAGAGTAGCATCACTCCAGCACAGGCTGATTGTGGAGGTAGCCCGTCATCAGCTTGTAGGCTTACATGAATGCTGTGCCAAATCACATCATGCCCATGGTTGTACAGCAGCCACCTGGCAGCAGTATAATGATATACCTTTCTTTCCATATATTCAGTAAACTGAGTATAGGCCCCCGGCAGAGAGCTCTTTTAATTCATCCTCTCCAAAGAGAGGCTCAAGGGGCAGCCAATCCCCATGGAGGGCAGCATGGACCATTGGTTGGCAAGCTCTCCAATGGAATGCCTCTACCCCAGTGACTATGATTGTGATCTTAGGGTGGATATTTAACAAGAGCATGCCTTCAGGTCTAGGACACGGCCCCTCCCATTACAAAATGTGTAAGTGGGTCCTCTCCTGATTTGGGATGATGGTACAACAAGACCTACATTTGTGTAGCTACCCACCCAGCAGGCTGCAGAAGGCAGCCTAAGGTCCAGTGGAGCTTAACTGAAGCCCTTCCAATGTCACGGATGGTAGAGTGGTACTTTCTCTTGGCCATGGAGGTTTAGAAAACTGGTTGGGTGTGGTCCAAATACTCCATCCTAACAAGCCTGAGGGTGAAACTATGGCATGCTGACCAGGTAACTTTGTTGACTATCAAAGCACAAGCCCCCCTGCATGCAGAGCCCGCACACCTTGTGTAGGCCTACTAATATCTTGGTAGAGGTGTTAACTGTGACTAAGAGCATTCGGAGTAATGGACTGCATGCCCTCAGGCTTCACTGTGGTTTTACCTCAAAGTGGGCAATGTTGACAGAGACTTTGAGCTAGTAACAAACGTTGTTCATCATCCACCGTATTAAAATATAACCTATGTGGCTACCTGCTGCTTCGGATCCTCTGGCCCACCAATGACTCTTCAGAGAGAATGGATGTCTGATAGTTGCCTCTTTGCTGTCAATCCTACATGTGGTATATTGCTAGGCACCAGGGCAAGATTTATAAAAATGTCACTCAATACGACATAGCAAGACAACTTGCTGCGCTTTGCTGCATGACACAGAGAGAGCAGGAATGCACCATATCTACTAAGATATAATGCATCCCTGCTCACTCCCTGCTTGGGCGCACTGAGTGCTGCCTAGCATCAAAGCAATCAAATAAACAACGGGGTGACCCTGTGTCCCTCAGAACCTGGGTATACATATATAAGCAAAAACAGTGGTTCTGTCGGGTTAGCGTAACTATTTCTTCTGCAAAAATACCAATCACCTCCAGCAATATACACAAATCTTATATTGCAACATCAAAAATGATTTACATAAGGAACACGCACTAGAAAACAAGTTAATGGGTAACAAGTTGTTCTTTATATAGATTACTTCATTTATAAATACCCATCTTTGCAGTAAAAAAGCGGTCAACAATGTGAAACATAAGGTGAGAAGTGATCAAGTGACATACTGTGCTCAGTGATACAATTGTGTGCGTATTATATACAGAGTGAGTAAAATATGTACAAGGAAAGGAGAAAGGGCCAGGAGAAAGACAATGGCTCTGCTGATAGTCTAATTATTTCTTATGGTCACAGAGCCTTGTTCTGGTCCCAACAATAGCGTCGACGTTTCAACCCAGACTATGCTCTCTTAGAAAGTCATGGCGGGTCTTCATCAGGACTAACGGGAGTAACAGACAGATGACAGCCTGCAAATTCAGACAAAGTGGAGGTTAGGCGTGTTCCAAATAGGCAAGATCCAACAAAGGACTACCAATGGGGATGGCTTACCTAGAGCAACCAGTTTGACTCCTGGATTGCGTGTTCAGTTCTATATGGTCATGGCCTCATCATTAGTTTCTGAAAGATTCGTTGTCCATTCAGGGGGGGCATAAAGTAAGTCACCTGAAAAACGGATAAACAAGAGCTTAATTTAACCGTTCTAAAGATGCTAATCGAAACACGATTAATCGGTGTGAGAAGTTGGCCTGGTATATGCTGTTCACTAGTTAAAGTGGACACCTTGCACCAGAACAATTCGACTCTTATGGTTGGTAGGTTTAAGGCAACCTTTATAGAAAGCTATCCTAGTGGTAGCTGTGGAGAGCAGCCTTCAGGCTAAGTCTTGGAGGAATGTAAAGCAGCTTGTTTTACCACACAATCTCTTGAATCACCAAATGAAAAGACACCACACAGGTATATATATCAAATATATATGTATTTATTAATACACAACTCTCTACTAATCTCTTTATGAGATTAGAAGTCAGGAACATATGTACAAATCAAATGTTATCAAAATAAGTTAGCACAATCAAATATCACAATCTTAGTTTAGCTAGACCTAGGTCTAGAGCAGTTAGAATCGAGGGACCCCCAAGAACCACCCCAGATAGTTGTAGGAGACCCACAGGGGACGGACGCGGTGTTCAGGCACCGGTGCGAGTCCTGTACGAGTCTATGCTGGCAGACGCGATTGAGATTTCAATGTTAAAGGTCCCTTGCGTGTTCGAGGCGAACACACCGATCGGAGTCTGTACGAGTCGAAGGACGCGGTTACAGATAGAGTTGCAAGGGAGTTGGACGCGATGTGTCTAACACAGACGCGAACCATGTGCGAGTCAGTGCGATAGTCGCACTCGGAAAGTAAGAGTTTTAGGGCACTTCTAGGGTAGCTACAAGCAAGTCACTTACAGGGTAAGTAGTTCTAGGGCCCACACCCACAGGAGCACCGTAATGCTAGAGTTACCTCACCTAGGGGAGCCAGGTGCATAGGTGTCCTTTGGTGTCGGGTCGCGGCGTCGTTTTCAATGGGAGCCAATGAAGGCTTGCTGCTTGCGGCGACAGAAGAAGTGTCCAGAGGAATCCAAGCCTGGATTCAGAAGATGGAAGACCTGAAAGCAGAGGGGACAGTGTTCAAGGGCACTTGGCAGTGACCCGGGGCAAGGAAGATGAATGCCCACCGTCGTCGACAGGATTCAGGTCATTCACGATTGCCTTGACTCTTCGACCACGAGGTCCAGGAGGCGTCGAGGATGGCCAGGAGCTGGATTCAGCGTGTCCCACGAAGTCTACAGCTGACTGCGGTGTCGGCGACCCGATTGGAGCCAACAAGCCTTGGTAGCTGCAAGTCTCGTGGAGGAGGACAAAAAGTCAATGGTGCAGACCAGCAAGGTCTGAGGAACTTACCCAGCGAGGGTAGGTCAGGGCAGGCCTGGAGCAATCAGGGGAGCCCTTTGGTTTTGTTAGGAAGTCTTCTGGGGACCCACAAGCCGGCTGGCAAGGGATCGCGAAGACGCCTCAGGTGGAGTCACTCAGCAGGGGCCCACGGTCACTCGGGACGGTGTAGGCCGCTGGTTTTGGGAGGGATCTCTGCTAGAGGCTGGGACCATACGTGGTCCAAAGCACAAGTTCGTAGAACGTCATGAAGGGGTTGCACTCGACAATAGTGCACGGTACCCGGGGTCTGAGGTTCCTCGTTGCTCGTGGGGTCCACTTGCCCCACTTCGCTGGGAACTCACGATGGCCTTTGAGAAGTCAGGAAGTCCTCTTCCTGGGCTGCAGGGACTTCAGGCTCCAGCGGGAGCGGCGTAGTTTGCGACCGTCGTTGTCGTTTTTGGTGCCTGCCAAGCAGGGGAGTCACTCCTTGACTCCAAGGGAGATTCTTCAGTCTTCCAGAGGTAGTGGAACGTCGAAGGTCCGGGATTCTTCTTGTAGAGCGTCGTCCAGGGGTATCTGGGGTGCAATGCACAGGTTCCCCCTCTTATACTAAAGAGAAGGGAGGGACTAGCTCTATGACCCAACCTATGGGAGGGTCAGGGGAGTGGGTGGCTACACCCACTTCCCTTTGTCCAGTTTCGCGCCAGAGCAGGGGCAGGTAGCCCCTGAGCCGGTTTGAACTGGCATATGCACAGAGGAGCCTTCTGCTCCCCCAGTGCAGGACTTCAAAGCACTCTAGGAGTGCACCCACCCAGCCCCAATACACTTAACCCTGTCTGGGAGGTGGTCACACCCCTTGGGACAGGATATCTATTGTTGGGCTTCCTCCACTGCGAGTGTCGGTCATCAGCAGGAGGGCAGCCCAGTGTCTGTGACTGGTGGCATCCATTTTGTGATGCCAGGGCTCTTCAGGATTCTACCGCGTTTCCACAGTAGGTACATGTCTATCCCTCTAGAAGGGTGGGATCATACTCCCACATCAGTTAGCATTTACCGCGAGGATATAATGCACTTAAGAGTATATGGTTTGACTGCATTCACAAAACAGCCCCAGAGAATGGACTCTGAGGGCTGCAGAGGGGCCCTGCTCAGGCAGAGGCACCCCCTCACATGGAAACTAAGCTGCCCTCAGGATCAATAGGGCCTGCCTTAGGGGTGACTGATAAGTCCCAATGCGTGTGCAGGCGAGATATAGGGGACCTATATCTCAGGGAGGGGTGCTAGCACCTCCTCACACAGGCTGTAGTAGCAGGCCTGTGGTGTCAGATTTAGTCTGCTTCCCAGGGGTGGCATAATACATGCTTCAGCCCCTGGTAGGCCTGTGAAGTACCTATGCCCTTGGTACCTAAGGTACCATATACTAGGGACTCATAAGGTACCACAGTATCCAATCACTAGTGCACCTAGAGTGCACTCCAAATCGTTTAGAGAGAACAGAGAGGCTGGGGCCCTGATTGGCAGGGTCCCAGCCAGACTATAGCCAGAAACCAGTGTAAACATCAGAAAAAAAGTGGGGGCAACATAAGAGGCAGACCCTACTCTCCTACAATCGGACTAACCAGAGGGCCCATAACCCTGCAGGGTTGCCTAGGTGGTCATACAATGCAGCTCTGTCAGCAGACTGTCTGTCTCAATAACCACTATGGTTTTTCTGCTTGATAACAATATGTATATGCACCACCGGCAGATCCGGCTGTTCACATTCGATTATCATTGTTCAAAATGATACATTGCATGTATCATGTAACTATGATTGTGTGGGACAATTTTCCATGACTTCACTATTCAATGTTAGCTGGTTTGGGACATCAAATATGTAAATTGCTCATGATTGGAATGTATCCCCACCTGTGTTACCATTACTTGTCACCTTAACATTTATGTTCCCCTCGAGTATTTGTTATGACATTGGCTGCCTCCTCGAGTACATTATGATCACCGGTATTATTTCCTTTTCTTTTTTGAAGTTTTAACTTGAAAGCTCCCTGCGGAAACAATTACTGTAATCTCCCTTCCTTCGAGTAGTCATTTTGGTATTTAATCTCGTTTTGGAGCTTTAATGTGAAGGCTCCCTGCTAACGCAAATATCGTAATCACCTCCGCGATGTTTGGTTGCCATGCAACCTTACTGCACGCCGTAGAACAGCGTGCACACGAGCGCCGCTCCCCACATCGCCGCGCTGCCACAGACGCATTGAGTGGTTGCTAGGCGACGGGGCCAGCATTCTGCTGCTGCGCGGCACTGCATAACGTGCACGCGAACGCTTCTTCATTCAATATCTGCCAGACACTCGGGTGCTCGCTGACTCTTTGCAGCATCCGGGCAGGACGTATGCCTGCCGTCTTTTGCATTTACTTGCCTCGAACCAAATCGGGTAAGTTCCTCTGTACGTGGCGTTGACCAAAGATTCTTGCTAGGGGCTAGCACAAGCAGCCCTAATTTTCTCGCTCGGTTTCTTTTTACAGAAGCCCTTTGTACTTCATCCTGCATGTTTGAGGGCCCACGGACCATTCCTATCAATTAAATTGAATTGGGTGAGTGTTTATTTATTTTACACTGTCATTTGCCCCGTGCCTTAATTGAGATCTAGACGCTTGATGGGTTCTAATTCTCCCTCCTGGTCTCCGGTTCCTTTCAGGAATATAATGGGAACATTTCATCGCATCATGGGGTTTGCGGAATAATTATCATCCGCCTCCTCCACACCTAATTGGGTGAGTTTACACTACCCAGGGTTATGGGCCCTCTGGTTAGTCCGATTAATCGTGTTTCGATTAGCATCTTTAGAACGGTTAAACTAAGCTCTTGTTTATCCGTTTTTCAGGTGACTTTATGCCCCCCCTGAATGGACAACGAATCTTTCAGAAACTAATGATGAGGCCATGACCATATAGAACTGAACACGCAATCCAGGAGTCAAACTGGTTGCTCTAGGTAAGCCATCCCCATTGGTAGTCCTTTGTTGGATCTTGCCTATTTGGAACACGCCTAACCTCCACTTTGTCTGAATTTGCAGGCTGTCATCTGTCTGTTACTCCCGTTAGTCCTGATGAAGACCCGCCATGACTTTCTAAGAGAGCATAGTCTGGGTTGAAACGTCGACGCTATTGTTGGGACCAGAACAAGGCTCTGTGACCATAAGAAATAATTAGACTATCAGCAGAGCCATTGTCTTTCTCCTGGCCCTTTCTCCTTTCCTTGTACAGATTTTACTCACTCTGTATATAATACGCACACAATTGTATCACTGAGCACAGTATGTCACTTGATCACTTCTCACCTTATGTTTCACATTGTTGACAGCTTTTTTACTGCAAAGATGGGTATTTATAAATGAAGTAATCTATATAAAGAACAACTTGTTACCCATTAACTTGTTTTCTAGTGCGTGTTCCTTATGTAGCATCAAAGCAGGCACCCTTGTGCCAAGGTGCATGGGTGCCTGCGTTACTGGCAGGATTGTTTTTGTGCAGGAAGGGACACCTTCCTGCATAAAAACAATCCTCAGAGGAATTTTCCTCTTTCCTCTTTCTACGTGTGCTGTAGAATGCAGCACATGTAGAAAGAGGAAATAACATGGTGGCACAGGGCAGAGAAGCAATGAAATAGATAAAGCCATTGTAATCTGCGGGAAATGTAATGGTTCAAACAACAGGACATACCAGAGGATATTTCTCCTTATTATGCCTCTGTTGGGGAGGCATAGCATTTTGAAGCATTCCCAAGTTTTCAAGTCTTTGTAAATCTAGGAATGCGCCATAATCCATGGGTGGATGCATGGGAACGCCCATGGAATGCCTTCCCAATGCAGAGTATTGCAAGGCAGCGATTTAAGCTACCTTGTGTTACTCTGGCTTTACTAAGCCACACAGAGCCATGCAAAGTGGCTTTGCCTGACTTAGTAAATCTCACTTAAGCCCTCGCGTTGCCTTGCGCCACCTTGAGTGATGCAAGGGCAACGCAAGGACTTAATAAATCTGACCCCAGGTACCTTGTCTTGTTTCACATTACTTCACTACAGAAAGCTTTTCTTTCCGCATTTCTAGGGGCCTTATTACATTTGCAACCCGTGTGTAGACTCCTGTTTAATGTATAATTACGAGTGTGAAGATATTTAACGCATCTGATAATAATCAAGCCTGCCGAAGTTTACCAGGGAAAACATACGGTATTTACTGTATCATGTGGCTTTAGGTGTGTTAAACACCAAAATCTGCATGTTATTCCCAATAAACTCATAATAGGTGTTATTGATCGCACCTGATAAATAACGTACCCCTTGGTATTGTTATTTTTCAGTGGAGATTAATAACGCCTTAGGTCATAATCAGGGCCTATGGGCTTGTTTACGAGTTGAGGTGTTATTTAATGTCCCTGGTCAGTCATGATTCCTTGTGGGACCTTATTAATCGTGTGTGATAAATAACATCTATTTCATCAGGAATAACATGCAGATTTTGGTGTTTAACGCACAAAAGTTTGCATGATATGGTAAATACCATGTTAACGAATGTTGGATATTTAACAAGTTTGATATTATCGGATGCGTTAAATAAAACCAAACTCATAATTTTGTTCCTTGCGTAAACAGGGGTTTACGCACAGGGCGGAATTTAACGAGCCACTCATAGTTTGGCGCTCGGACGGGATCTAATCTACTGAGCACTGCATGATGACTAACTTCACCACCAAACCTCTGCATTACATCCTCTTAATACCATTTGATGAACCATGGTTTCCCTGCCCGTCAAAACTCAACATACCCCTTGGAATGTCAACACTACCCCAAGTTGTTACCATCAGCCATCTTTGAAAGAGGCGGTCTTCCAGTTCGTTTCTTCATCGCTCTCTCACTGGTACAATGGCGAGAGTCTATGCACTGTACAAATCCAGTATTTCATTTTGTTTCAGTGCCATCACCCAGTAGTACACAGAACGGTGTCATCTGCCGGTCCTGCATAGATGCATCTCCCACTTCCTGCTCTACTTCGGAAACCATGACGTGCACTGGAGTGGAGACAAAGTGCGTTAGTTATTCCATCACAACAACCTCCGGTGAGCCTCTCTGTTCATTTACATGACTTTTACTCAACCGCTAATTTTAATGTTGGAGGTCACTTCAATTTTTGAGGCGGTGGGAGGGAGTTAACTCCATTTTCTTTTAGAACACGTGATTTTGAATTTTGCGACCCATTAGGAATCACTAATGAAACTCAAAAGAGTTTCATACATTAAGAATACCGATTTCCTAACTGTGATTTGCAGGAAATCGCAAATAGGAAATCGCTATTCCTATTCTTTCTACATCTGCCCCTTACCGCTTTTCACCATATAAAAGGCCATTAATTTACTCCTGGCAAATGCAGGAGTAAATCCCTTCCTAGTATGGAAAGCAAAGTAACAGCTTTACAGTTGGTCAGAGTGAAAGGGAAAGAGTTTCTCCATGGTGAAAAATATTTTCCATGTGGAAGAAAAGAATTGGCATCTCCACATGAGCTCACTTGGAAAAGATTTTTGTGAGCAAAATTACATGTGCATCTGCTCTGTGAAAATGAAATTCACGAACTATTCCCGGTGCCTTTGGAACCCTTCAGCTGTTGTGTGAGACATGGCCCTCTTTCTGGGAATGTTTGAGGTTCCTAAAAGTAATGTCTGAACTCATGAAAGGTGGTAGAATTTCATGTTTCGACCTTCACTACGAGTGTCTTTCCATGGTAACTGGAGTTAAAGCAGCTGAAATCTCTGGGAGAAACATTGCCACAGAATGAGATATATTCAGGGGAAGGAGATGCGGTGAGCCAACATCCTCAGTTATGCCCATGTCGCTGTGGACCATCAGGGTCCAGAAATGAATGACTTGCTTGTTCTCCCTCTGAGGACCTGTACCAGGTGGTAACAGTAACTCCAGCGACCGGAATTACTGGTCCAAATACCCAGGCCCTCATAATTGTGTTCTCTTGTGCAATGCTATTGCTTATGCAGAAGATTCACAAAGGTGAACTTGCAGAGAAAAACACTTCACATATTATCCACTTTGTATGGGTTGCATGTCTTTTCTTGCTCTTCCTTCATGTGCTGGTCCCTCCTTCAAATCCCACCTTCTCAATGTTCTGACTTTTTTCTCTTTCTGCAGGCTCTCGGACCACCAAAGTTGCTCTACGTGGCTGTGCGACTCCAAGTTTCTGTGATATGGGAAACACCTCAGCGTCATACCAAGGGACAACCCTAACCACTGACCTGGTCTGCACAGACAGCAGCATCCGCCTTCAGCCGGGCATCCTTCTGTCAGCCATCTTTGGGATCTTTCTGATCAAAGTCTTTGTTTGATTACTCCTGCAGCCGTTAGAAGCAGTATCAGGCACCTTGTTGTAATGACAAGCGTGCCGCAGATATGCTCACAGGCCCAGCACTATAGTGAGTGCTCACAATGTTTTGAGGAATATTATGAAGCGATTTGTATGATTTTCAAAGTTTCTTGACAGGTCTCTCCTGTCCCTTTCACATGTCAGTGTGAGGATGGACTTATGCTAAAGGCAGCATAGACTCAGGACAACTTTAAACATTATCAGGCCTTGACAAGTCAGAGGACCTTCTTCATTAACCCTTTAAGCTCTTCTAACTGCTTTTATGTTGTGGATGACCATTGACCTCCACTGCATTACCTCCAGACTGCAAAGGCTGTCAACGGCTCGTCCAAGAAATTAAACCAGAAAATGCTTCTGGTGCAAGCACAAAAAACATTTTCTTTTGAAGAAATTATGTCGGGACACCTTGCATCTCTAGTTTCTTAAATTTCTTGTCTGCTATGACAAACAGTACCCACAGCACACTGATGTCACATCAAACAAAGTGAAAGCAGACCACACCGATCTCCACGGGAGAGGCAACACTAGAAAGGGAACAATACCACCTCACTAGACACCAGGGATTTATTTTGTGGGGGGAGCAGCCCCCTGTCAATGCAATGAACAAGTGCTCCTCTGTCTTAGAAATGTCAGGAAATGATCTCATCCCATAAAAAAAAAAAATAGGTTGAGCAAGGAAGAACCATTTCAGATATGTAAAGTCCCTCACCTATGATTTGTTTGTGGCTTGCTTCATTATTGGGACCCTATGATATACACAGAGGGGGCAGTTCCTCAAGCAAGGGACAGGCAAGCCCTATCAGGTGGAATAAGGGGGTCCAACCAGCCGGATCCGAGTGATTAGATCAAAGTGCCCCACACCTGGTAGGGCGTCATGCTTCATCATTGGGCGCTCCTCGTCAAGCCTGAAGGGCCCCATAATTGTGGCTCTTTGGCTGAGATCTTCTGCTCTAAAAGCCATATAATGAGTGCAAGTGAGAGGGTGATAAGGTGATATAAAAGTGTCTAAGGGAACCAGGACAACTTTATGAAATGGTGGTCCCTGGACATGGTAAAAGCAGGGCAGCTATCTGAGGTGGTAACGTACCTTAATAGCTACGGTGTGAGTAGAGTAAGGTCAACATGTTTTATGCATAAAATGCCAGGAGGGTCAATTGGCATTTCATAAGGACCAGAATGGTACCTACCCAATATAATAAGATAGTGGGGCCCGCAAGTCAATGTCGGGTACCCACTTAAACAATACATACTGTACCTGCTGGGATGCAGAGAGGCTGATTCCACCTATAAAAAAAGAGGAAAGGGACCATGAGGGATCCACTGTCGACCAAATGTCTCACCTGTAGTCCTAGAGGATTGTTGTGCTGCCCAAATGGTGCAGTGCAAACTACTGAAGGGAATTATTCCACAACACAATCAAATGCAAAACAATTGTCATGAAAAAAAAAAAACCCTTAGTGACAGACTTAGTGCTAGAAACAGTGATGATTATCCACTAAAATGCTGTAATGTAATTAGCTATGATTAGTCATGAGTTTATAATGCCAGACGGTATTCTCATACATCCCTGGAAATATAGATAAAAAAAGGGTACATTTGCCCAATAGTCAAGAGAGAAACACCCCTTAGGTGAGGCGGAGGGCCACGTATAGCTGCGGAAAAAGAAAACCTGGTACAAACCGAGAAGTACAAGTAAGTATAGAAAAAAAGGTGCCAAATGTTAAATATTAAAACAGATTAGGTATTTGAATCATAAACATGAAAACTCAACACAACACAGGGGTTAACTCACGTGGCCCTTGTGGTATATTCACCTGAGACATACCCTGCCGACCAGTAGGTGAGGAAGGAGGAGGTCGGCGTTTTTTTAAAGGAAGTGAAGTGTCCATATACAATGTGGGCCCGGTGTGGTTAATTGATGGCCAAGGCAGCTGAAGGTATTCAGGATGGCCGAACGGGCCGATAGAGATGGCAAGGCAAATCTAAAATTATTAGAAACAGCCGAGACACTTTAGGATGGCTGAGCGGAGCGTGTGCGAGGTGTATGTTAATTCATCAATTTTTTTCATTATTGGGACCCTCACACAGATTGGTGGTACATCTGAGTCAGCTCAACCTTATTTCAAGGAGCTCTTTCATACTGTAGTTAGTAGACTATTTTAAACCTCTCTAGGGTATAACCCACAGGCCTTTATTTATTGTGGGTTACCCTGATAAAGGTTAAAAGCAATGGTACTAGTCTTCACCAAAGTGGATGTTTTGAGTTATCTATGACCCTAGCATCCTTGGATACTTATTTGTCCTCCTAAGAAAAGTCATACTGTCCCCTACAGGGTACATGGTGGGACCGACTTTGTAGACAGACAATCTTCAAGAGTCCCAATTCGCAGTCTCACCTATTTGGTATTACACCAACACCCCAAGATGCAGTTCCCTTTAGAATCTTATGATGTGTGAAAAACTGGCACAAATTTGGCATGGATACCTTTTGTGGAAAAAAGATATGAAGGCTTAATAGCGAGGAGCCCCAAACTTAAAAAAGAAAAGGGCTCAGCACTGGGATGGGAAAAAGTCTCAGCAGCAAAGGGGTAATTCAGAAGATCACTTTTGCCACTCTAAGTACAACTAGACACACATGCACATGACCATGTCTATAATATGCAGTGGTCAGGAGTCTGTTATGTACACTTGTCATCAAAAGTCCAATCCACAGGAAAATAGGACTGTCCCTAGCTCCTGCTCTTATGGATGGTTGTGTTCTTACATTGTCAGTTCACATACTTGGGCCACAATCCTAATTTTCCAGATTGTATTCAGGAGGGTTTCAGGGAGACATGGGCAAAGGTTAATTTTCTGACCCTTGGGCAACTATTCAACGGGGCGATCTTTTCCTCATTTAGCAATTTACAGCAAAAGGCCCCCATCCGTCTACAGTTTTTTTTAGATATTTTCAAATGCGTCATTTTCTTTTTCGCCTTAAAGAAGCGAATATGAGATGTGTGGATGATCACTGTCTGGCCCTCATTAGGAACGCTGTGTCCAAGAGAAATATTGGGCTAGTTTCTAAGGTAATTCATCTTTCATCTTATAAGCAGGGTGATGACGTGTTCCTGGAGAGGGTTCACAAGTGGAATATTCAGCTTAACATGAAAGTTACATGTGCAGACCTTAGGTATAGTAATATGTTGTTTCATTCTGCTCTGAATGTCTCTCGTATGAAGGTACACCATCTTAAATGTATCAACGATTGGTATTACACTCATCATCGTCTCTATACTGTGAAGCTTCGCTCGTAAAGTCACTGCTTTTGTTGTGGATGCACTGGAGTCAACGCAGTTCATGTCTTTGCGCCTTGTCTAGCATTAAAACGTTTCCTGGGAATTCGTATTTGGTAAACTTGGGGGTATATCCAAGTTGAGGATTGTGGCAGATTCAAAGCTGATCATGATGGGACATGCACCAGCTATCCCAGTTTGTCTATATGGGATTTACTTCTTTTCTATCACGCTAGCTAGATTAGTACTGGCAAGATTCTGGCTTTGGTGGGAATTTTGGAATGTAAGTCGGCTGGAGATGGTGGTAATCGAGAACGATCCTCAAGGAAATGGCTAGGCCAGAACTGGGATCCAGTTCAGGGGTGGTAGGCAGAGGCGGCTACTCTTCAGGACCGGTCCGTCCAGTCTGTAGTGTTTTA
Source organism: Calotriton arnoldi (assembly GCA_963921515.1). Lineage (NCBI taxonomy): Eukaryota > Metazoa > Chordata > Amphibia > Caudata > Salamandridae > Calotriton > Calotriton arnoldi. The sequence goes on from CAWUFW010018142.1 coordinate 209,357, forward strand.
GGGTTTCCACAATGCTCTCCTCCATCCATGTATTTATTACTGACTTACATTTGTGGTCTTTGTATGGTTCTGTTAATTTTACTATAATGTGTATGGTTCACTTTGATCATTTTTGTCTATCTAGACTGCTCTTTCTCTTGCCTGATAAGTATTTTACTTGTTCCCTGGCGCTTGGCGTTGGTTTGGCAAAGTTCTATAGCAAATATGAAATCAAGCTTGTGATGGAAAATGTTCTATGGTCTCTGTTTTTCCTTTTTGAATGAAAATCTATTAAACACATTGAAATTGTATTAAGCTGGTGTGGTATTATGTTATTTGAATATCTTACATTTTTATTTTCCTGTGCAGGCTACTAAAATATTTTACTCTAAGAGGATACAAATGGTATTGTAAATTATTTTGCAAATGCTACAATATAGAAGCGCTTTCTTTTAAGGTTTCTTTAAAAATGTATTTACTCGTCCACCATGTGCACTTTGCAAATGTAACTAAGATCTGAACATCTCTCATATTACGTAGGAAATTGCAAAAAAAAAGGAAGCTACGAACTAACTGAACAAAACGTGGGCAGAGTAGGATTAGGATAACAAATCCCAAAAAACTAACAAAAAGAAAAAGCATCCACTAATTAATGCAAAAACATCTACTCTTCGATTATGTGAACTCAGCAAACATGACTAGAGTTCAAAAGGCAAAGCATATTAAAAAAATACTGAAACAATTTGCCAACAAGTTCCTCTTAAAATATAAATGAAGTCTTTCACAACGAATTGCATATATGAAATTAACAAACAATAAGGGTGACTAAAAATATATGCACTGGATGCAGAACTGGATAAGTGACAGCAACTGACAAAATTTCATTTTGCTATAACGCCACCTATCCTTACCGCAATTCTGTTTTTGCAGATGTTATGCTGCTCTACCTGTATTCAGGGATTCGTGTTTAATCCACATAAAGTACTGAGGAGTGGTTGCTTACCCCGTTCTCAGATGCAAGTACTTCTGCGAGCAGTGTAATATGGCAGAGTAGCACCTAAAATACTTACTGGCCCTTTAACGCGCTCTGTGCCCATGTTAAATAAATCATTGCACCTTCAAATAAATAAATAACATATAAAAATGCCTTTCAAATATAATTAAGCACTATTTAATACTAAATATATAATTTTCAATATTTGGCTTTAGTTTGTAGTAAAGCACATAAGTAAAAGAAATTAAGTATAAAAAAATATATTACTAAAATGTGTAAACGAGAATTAAAAACAATTTATTTTTGAAGAGGCACTTCAAATCTGGAAGGGTACAAGTACAATGTGAAGCAGTGCCTGTTGTTTTAGCAGTTATTTTAAGTACCCTTTAATGTAGCACCTTTTTTTAAGGAGAGATATTGTTAGGAACAAAAACAAGCATTGGAAATGCAATAGGTCTGACATTTTCTTTAGTTAGAGCTATTGACGTTGTAAATGACAATGTTTTCTATCCATGTGTTATGGAGTGTGGGTATTTAGTATGTAGTGGAATTATGTGGGTTGTATTGGAATTGTTAGTTGTGGAATTGTGTGGCGTGGAATTGTGTGGTGTGGAGTGGATTTGTGTTGTGGAATTAAGTGGTATGGTGTGCAGTGGAATTATGTGGATAATTATGTGGTATTGAGTGTAGTGGAATTATGTGTTATGGAGTGCATTTATGTGGAATGGTACTTTGTGTTGTGGAGTGGTATATAGTTGAGTTTAATTATGAGGTGTGCTGTGAATTTTGTGGCATGATGTGGAATTTTGTGGTGTGGATTGGATGTATGTGGTGGGTTGTGTAATTGTGTTGAGTTGAATTATGTGGTTTGTGTTGAATTATTTGGTGTGGATCGGAAATGTGTGGAGTTGAATTGTATGGTGTGAAACTGTATGGATAATTAACACTAACTTGTGAAAAGAAGCACACCACAGAAGCAACCACGTTTAACAATTACACAAGATGACCTACGCCAAATAGCAAGTATTGAAGAACACACGCACACGAATAGACATATTAAACGGATACAACTCCACTACCATATCCCTAGCAGACTGATCCTCACGTTATTGGTGTGTGCATACCAGAACTATTCAGCAACCCTCAATTCAGGCAGCACAGAGTACACTGCTGCAAAACATATTGCAGACAGCTGAGAGCCACGCCGCACACAGAGCTCAACCAGGGGCTCTCCGTGCAACACTGACAGGGGTGACTGCAGTATAGGGAACCAAGCCAATGCAAATGTCAATTAGATAAAGTCTTAAGCCAAGTGGTATCATACTTATACAGGTGAGTTAGACGTTACGTCATATTGAGTGGGGCCACAATGTGAGGAAAAATAAAATAAAATTTAAAAAATGTGGCTGAACAGCACTCCGAAAATAATTAAAATCAGTTACAAACTGGGTCGGTGCGTCCATTGGGGCGTCGGGGCGTTGCCCCACTAACCACATGGACACGGAGGAAGATTGACGTCTTCACCGCCGGCGTCCTGACTCGAAATCCATCCGGCCGGAGTCAGTCAGGAGGACGCGTTGCTGAAGGGGGTGGGGCAGCACTAGAGGGTTGGGTTTGTTGTTCAGACACAGACTGAGTGACAGCAGCAGCAGGGCAGGCCCAGTGCGCATGTTCAGGTTTGGGATGGTCATTTTTGTGCCCAGCCCGAACATGCGCACTAGTATAGCCTGCAGTGCCCTGCATTTTTATGAGAGCGAGCGAGGGCTGCTACTGGCTAGGGGCCGCAGCCCCCGCTCTCCTATGGGTGGGGACAGTCCATGCCCTAGCCAATCCTGGCGCTGCTTGAGCAGCGTCTGGATTGGCTGAGAGGGTTGCCACGGTGCACCAGCCACTCACGAAGGCGCCAACGCGGCGGCGGACCCCGGCACAGGAACACACAGCAGAGGCGACTCGGACCCGGCGGTCAGGTAAGTTTTCACGTTTTTTAAAATTTATTAAACTTTATTTTTAAACCCCCCCGGACCCCCCCACCCTCGCGCGACCCCCCCGCGCATATTGCAAGCCGCGACTGTATATAAGGAATAAGGTCTCCTCTGAGTCTACCACTCTGCTATTCATTGAGAGCGCCCTGAGACTACCTCTCTCCTATGCGTACAATTCCTGAAATTGCTTGCGTGGTAGATTTCCTCATGAAGACGATGCGTGAAATCCACAAGTAAGAGGCATGTTGGACTGAAAGTTGTCAGGTATCCCACAGGGGTAAACAGCCCTCAAGTCAGACAAAAAGATTTGCCAAATCATTCCTAAATTTTAAATGGCGGTATATAAACTAATCCCTGCTTAAAGCGTATTGCAAAATTCAATGAAAAAGTAGGTTACACTTCACTGAAAACCCAGAAATAAGTGACACTACCTCAGAGTTTTAATTCCCTACTATATTCCTGCAAATTGTAGGCTTTAAAGATCGAAGTGCTTAAGAGAGCCGTTATTGTGGATAAGATGATGAAATACTCTTTATTGAAGTATAAAGCTCTGATTATGAAGCAGCAAGTGATGGTGTTAAGCAAAAACGAGTAACTCTGCTAGTTAATATCCCTTACTTTCCATCCGTGTTGTTCTGCAGGAAACTGAAGAGCAGCCCTTTCCAATGTTATGTAGATCCTTCGTACTGGGAATTTCTTTCAGAATGCCAATGCGAGCACCTAGGTGACAGGTTGGCCCTGCTGCACTCCCAGGCCCGTATCAAGTTGCTTGGAGTTAAAGGAAGAGGTGGGAGGGATGGGGGCAGGTCAGCTTCCACAATGAACATGCATTCACTGAGTAGGGGTACCAGGTTTCTCAGAGAAAAAACCCACAAAACAGTCATTTGTTAAATTGTTCATGTTTTGAGATTCAGAAATGGCCAGGAGCTGGAACTTGCACACGATTGTATACAAATGTTGTATTATTATTTTAACATGGGAAACTCCGACTTAATTATCATTCAGGAATACTTAAGACAGCTCAAATATACTTTTGAATTGAGCTGTTCATTGATTTGTTGTTTTAAGTTTCTGTTTCAATTAGCAAAATGTATCAGCGTTTGCATCGATTCTTAAAAAACTTTAAAAACCTTCAAAGTGACAAACGCTTTGCATTTATTTTTCATTTAGTGTTGTCATTTAAACAAACCCGACTGTATTACAAATCAGCATCACTCCTAAATAGGCATAAGTGAATCACGCCTCCTTCCCGTCTCGTCCATCATCTCATCTTCTAACTCAACATCTCTTAGTATGTCTCCTGGCTCTTATGTCTCTCTTGTACCCCTCGTCAACTTACAAAATCCCAAATACAGACCCATATACTCCACCCCAAATCCCCTTAATATTTTCCCCCACACACCCTTCTGACTACGTCTTCAGTATCCATCTTGAACCATGCATCGGCGGCTTGACGACCACCTCTCTGCGAACTCAATAACTCTATACCGAGTCGCGCAACACACGCTATAGGTAAACCTAAAACGTCGTATAATTCTCTGCCACTTTTATGCCATCCATTTCTGACATTTTCTTTCTCATCTAGCTACTTGCATATTTTCTGACTTTTTTCTCCTGTCCTCTCTCAACTTCAGCCCTGCTCTGCTCCTTACTAACGTTGTGTAACAAACAGAACCCCATCATGTTTTTATTGGATGTAAATGTTTGTGGATGTGCGGTGCATCGTTTTTGCAGCAATGAGCGCAAATATCGGAATGTGAATGGAAAGAGAATTGTTCACCCTCCCCTTCGGTGCTCTGGCCAATAGCGATATATCTTATGATTGCCAACACCGTCTTAGCAATAAATAGAGAGCCCAAGCTGGACGAAGGCTCCTGCCTACCGAAAGAAAACAATGTCAGCCCGCATAGATCATACATAGCGAGTAAACACAAGAACAAATTACGTGGGGAAGCAGACAAAATGAATTCAAGTAGATGAGAGAAAATGAAAGTGCAGAGGACGTGGGAAGCACGGAAAGGGGAATAACACCAAATATGTTGTGTCAGATGCACAGGGTAAAGGTTAGAAAGAGAAATGAGAGAGGGGACGGTGGGACAGAGGAATTGCAACAGGAAGTGAGTTCCAAAGGCATCACCCACGATGTTTTACGCCCACTACACCCAAGTAAACGACAAGAGAATGTGAGCTTTTCTGTCTTGTTGTTGGGTGTATCTGTGTGTAAAAGTTCGTGGGTGATGCAAAATTATTTGCAGTGTGCTCTGGGACCAATAGGCAGCTATTGGGGTATTATTAACACAGGAGTGATGTGATCACATTTTTTGGCTTCCAGACATGAAGCAAGCTCTGGCATATGACATTTCCCCATATGGTGCTTTCGCAACATGATGTGCTGGCAAATGTGTGATGCGTACATGCCTTACGCGCAGAAGACAGACATACACATGCTCAGACCAAGCAGACATGCAAAGAGGTGCAGACACACGCACGCACACACTAACGAACACGCACATTGTACGTCCAAAACAGACAAACACAGCGGAAGGGCACACACACAGAGCAGACACACCCACAGGAGAGACATGCACACTTCAGATATACATACCTCACGGCAGTCAGACAGACACCCACACATACATAACCGATACACCTACACAATACACACGTTTCTCATTCGTGCAGTGCAGTCACAGGCTGCAGAGCAGTATTTAGCTTCTGCTGTAACAGGAGACCCTAATCCTGCAGCTGCCGCTCCTGTCCTGTAGGCATTTTACTCTGTTGGGCCACCTTGAATGCCACTTTATCTCACGTTGGCACTGGCTCAGTAGACAGATCCAACCTATTTATGCAACATTATTAAAATTAATTGTGGTTTATTGCAATTTAGAATGGCTCATTCATGAGGCCTTGGAACAGACGATAGTTTGAGGGGAGGCAGTGGCCTGTTTCTGTTTAGCACAGTGGCTTCCGAAAGTCTTGAAAATGCACCATTTGCCCACTCATTTTTCAAAATTTTCTCGGGGGGAGAACCCCCCCGAACCCTCCTTAGGTCGTTCGGCTTCGCTCGCTCGCTACGCTCGCTCGCCGCGGTCTGCACCACCACTAATTTTACGGCCCACCACTTTCAAATGTCACCAGCTGCCACTGGTTACAAAGTCTACACAGGTGTGTTGAAAAAATAAGGGCAGAGAACCCGGACAAGTGGTGCAAATGAGGCGCAGTGAGTACTCACAGGTGAAGAAAAAGATGAGCAGACAATTTTCGGGTGGAAGAAATGAGGATGTATCACACCAGGATAAATACTGAAAAATAGATTGTAGTCGGGGGTGAATGGAGTAGGAGAGCGCAGTGAGGTCAAAGATGAATTGAAGAAGAGAAAATAACTTTTGCGAGTGGAGAAAAGAAGGAGCAAAAAGTTCTGAGTAGATTGGAGAAAAGGAGGAACGAGTTGCTCAGAAGTAAGTGATGAAATATGAACGGGAGTGGAGGAAGAGTAGGGGATAATGAATGGGTGTAGAAAAGGACTGAGATGAATGGCAAAGAGTAGGAGCAGAGAGCACAGAGGTGAGCAGGATAGCAGGGGACATCGAATCAGTCTTCAAGCTTACAGTGTAATCTGATCCGTTCTGAAGTTGATGTTTAAGTCAGAAGAAACCTCTCTGAAGAGTTATGTTGGGAAATATGCCCTTCCCTACCATGTCTCCTCTTTCTAACTCCTTTCCATGGCTTATTTCAGTCAGAACCATAATGCTGTGTCAAACATCAAGAAGAAGGCCTGACCAAATGTTTACTATTCTTTTAATTACCATATTTTAATCACAAAATGACCAATAACTCTGAGTGCTAGCCAACAGCTGAGCACACCCTTAGCAGCAGCAAACCAAAGCAGGCGCTGTTTTCTGTTTGTTGTTTTAAAATGCAATTGCTTTAAACTCAGGGGCATATGTACAAAGAAGTGGCAGAGTGAGGCGTTAGCCATCATGGCTTAACGCCTCACTCCGCCACTTCAGAAACGCAAGGCTGCACCATATTTACAAGGATATGGTGCAGCCTTGCATTTCCCCCTTGCATTTCCCCCTGCGCTGGCGCTACACTTAGCAGTGTAGCGCCAACGCAGGCACCCTTGCACCACAGTGCAAGGGTGTCTGCTTGCAGGGGAGGATTGTTTATGTGTAGGAAGGTGTCCCTTACAAATGGTATGGTAAATTATTTTACAAATGCTACAATATAGAAGCGCTTTCTTTTAAGGTTTTTTAAAAAATTTATTTACTCGTCCACCATGTGCACTTTGCAAATGTAACTAAGAACTGAACATCGCTCATATTACCTAGGAAATTGCACACAAAAAAGGAAGCTACGGACTAACTGAACAAAACGTGGGCAGAGTAGGATTAGGATAACAAATCCCCAAAAACTAACAAAAAAGAAAAAGCAGCCACTAATTAATGCAAAAACATCTACTCTACAACGCAGCACACATGGAAAAAGCAAAAACGAGGAGAAATATAGCATTTCTCCTCGTTTCGCTAAGTTAAGACCAGGTTTTTCCTCTCACATGTAAAACGGGGTCTAGAGCAGGAGTGTGCACTAGACACCTAGGAGTCTCTGCTCTCCCGGGGACACACTGTTTTGCCCATTGCTTGCCAAGATGCCACTGGCTCACATGAAGCAAAGACCTTCTGCCTCGTACATCTAAACACCGCCTGCCTGCTCATAGCACAGAGTGCTCACACGCACCATGAAGTTTGGACTCCTTGCCTCACGCACAGCTATGAACAACATTCAACCATGCTTGGGATGGTTAGCCAGTTCACCTGTGTTTGTGTCAGAGCGTGGTGAGAGGGCGGAAGAGGCGATTGGACAAAAGCAAACTTTTAATGAAAAAGTTCTGCAGAACACCAGATTAAGAAAGTAAGTGTACTGCTCTCCCGGGGACACACCATCCTGCCCTTTGCTTGGCAAGATGCCACTGGCTCACATGAAGCAAAGACCTGCTGCTTCACACATGTAAACACCACCTGCCTGCTCATTGCACAGTGCTCACACGCACCTCATTAACACTTCAATGCACTTATTATACTTTACGCAATTCATATCACCGTCAGAACAAATATACAGACTTTTACAGTAAGCACAGTATGCTAAAATTAACACTAACACGTTCGAAAAATAAATTTATTTTCACTTTGAACGTTAAAAATCGTGTTTCTAGCATTTTCGCGGCACACTGTTTGTTCACTACTTACAAATCTGTTTATTTCAAGCCTTAAGCGCCCTCTATTGGCTTTAACTGCGATGTCACCTTATTACCAATGAAAACAAATAAATAATGCCGTTATCTGAGCGCGTTTTGCCCTGCACGCCAAAGGAGGCAAAATAAACAAGCATTGTTACAGCCAGCGAATCGCATGTAAAAAGTCACCAAAATAGGATGGCAAAATTAATTACTATAGCGCGAAAATGCACACCTTGGCAAAGAGGGCACAGGTATAGGAGGGGGTAAAATAAATAGTACTAACATTACCGTGGACGGTCACTAATCAACTGTAATAAATCTGTAGTTAAGCTGTCCTCCTCAGGTAAAAACGGAAGTGGTCTACCAAGTGTGCGAACCAATTATAAGGCAGGAAAGAAGAGTAACGCTGATGTCAGCCTACGGTAAGCAGGAGGAGGGACTACCCTCTGTATAAAGATTACAGCAGGTTTTGCAGACAGCACATGCGCGCTGCCTAGACTCTAGAGCAAAGATGGCGATCGCCTAGACTCACTGCCCGCTCACGCCACTCTTCTCACCGGACAATTGATTGCAGCTGGAGGCTGTGGGACGCGCGAGGTGGCCGCACGCAGCTGATTCACCAAAGCGGAGGCGGCTGGCTGCTCGGCTGGCTGCTCGGCATCCGGACCATGGCTCTGCAGATTGCTCTCCGAACTGGGAGGCGGCTGAATGGGAGAGGAGCTACGGCCACATCCTTCACCATGACGGGGCGTGGAGCAAAGTCCACTAAGCTACGGACCGCCGGAGCAACCGCAACAGGTGGTGGAGGTGTGGGAGCGGCTCCGGAGGCAGCTAAGGATCCCAGGCAAAGAGAGAACTCTGCCAGGTCCAGACGAGAGCCCGGAGGAGTGAAAAAACAAGTGGCAAAGGCACTTTCAGGTACCGGGCTGCAGGAGGGTGGGGCTCTCCAAACAACCATTGCCTCCTGGTTTACCCCCCCCCTGCTAGGGGGGATGGGAAAAATGCTGAAACTTCTCAGGAGGCAAGCAAAAGTAATTTAAGCTGCGCCGCTCCCACACTAGGAGAGGGGCACCCCCAACCTGAAAACCATGTAGTGCTTGGGAACACTGGGGGCCCGAAAGATAAACTGGATGAGGACAATAATCCTCCTGTAATCGCCCCTGGAACAGCACAAAGTGATAATTCCACTCTGAAACCGGGGGTAGAAATGAGTTCCATCATGCAAGAGGCAGATAAAGGAGAGGAGGAAGAGGTGACCCCCAGGGTAACTAAACCTAAGGATATTATCATGACTGGTCCCGGGGATATAAATTATAACCGGATGGGAATGTTATCCCCCGAATAGCCGGGGGGTGAGAAGTTCTTCTCTCTGACAGATGGTTCGGACTCATCTAAGCAGGAGTGCTCGTCTCTCGAAAGTGAAGTTTCTTTGAAATCTGACAGTCGTGCATCCCTGGACGACCCTCAAAACACACAAAGAAGGAGAAAGTCCTCAAAGAGGAAACACAGGAGGACAGAGAAGGAGGGCCTGCAAGGAAACAGCAAGCAGCAGCTGAAATGGGACTACACCAATGCCCAGCTCTCATTCCAAGACCCCGGGACAAGCGACAGGGATTGTGCGTAAGCAAGGTCTACAACTGAGGGACAAGAACCATCTCTCACCACCATCTTTCTGTCCCTTAAACAGATGCAGGAGGAGAACCGTAGCGAAAGCCGACGGGCAAGAGTCGCTTCTAAGAAACTACAGGTTGGGATGCGAAAGCTAAGCAAAGTATGTGGAGAGTTTGCAGACCGACTAACCACCGTCGAAGGCTGCACAGAGTCCTTGGAGACTGAGGTAGAAACCCCAGAACATATCACAGGGTGCGGCTCTGGCTGATGTGATATTCAAACTAGAAGACCAGGAAAACTGCCAGCGGCGGAATAACTTACGTTTGCTTGGGATTCCTGAGGGGGTGGAGGGTGATAACCTAAGGGACTATGTGGTTAAGTTACTAAAGGGCGCCTTCCCGAATCAAGTGAACTGGGACTGGAATGCAGAGGTCCAACGGGCACATCGCTTCCCCCTAACGGCAAGGAAACATCCACAGAATGAATCCAAAAGGCCTAGGGCCATGCTTGTTTATTTTGGCAATTTTCTGCTGAGACAACATGTCTATGATAAGGCACGTCCAAATGCAAAAAAATCTTATGAAGGGGTGTAATTTTTTGCTAAACCAGACTTCGCACACGCCACTGTGGAACGAAGATGGCGCCTCCAGCAGTTAATCAACCCCTTCCAAAGGATCGGAGCCGAAGTCTACCTCTTAAACCCGGCCAGGCTAAAGGTTATCTTCAGAGGGCACGGTCGTAGCTTTACATCGGAGATACAGGCCCAAGAATACTTGACAGAATTGAGTCCGGGGAATAGTAACACTAATGTCAAATAATATCAATGACACTTAGGAGAAAACTACAAAATCAATGCTTGGGGGAAGTAGTGGTGTAGGGCTAATCAGGGAAGGAATGATGTTTTTCTCTTTGTAGGCTGCATCTTTGTTTTCTTATTCTGCGGAGAGAGGGGTGGCGGGGGCAGGGGGCAGGGGGCTGAGGACACATCACTCAGGCTATGCCTGATTGCTCATTTTTTGGGGAGGGGTGTGCGGGATGGGGTGGAAGGGGGAGGGGGTGGGTAGGTGGATAAACGGAACCATACAATATGTTTGCATCGGGTGTTTGATTTCTGAGACCGGACACTTTTGCAGCTCTAGGCACAAGCGGGAACGAGGGCTACACAATACACTATGGCGGAACGGGTGATGGGTGTTGGGAAGCTTCACATAGCCACGATTAACATATGCGGGCTAAACGGTGCTAAGAAAAGGCAGAGAGTATATCTAGGGTTGCAATCACTGCGCGCAGACGTTGTCTGCCTGCAGGAAACCCACATAGAAGAGTCAAGGGTGGGCCTGTTAAAAAATTTGGGATATAGGCTGATAGGAGGGACCACACAAGGATCACGTACTCAGGGTGTTGCTATCCTTGCCAGACACAATAAAATGCAGTTTTATCAGACACGGGTGGACTCAATGGGGAGGTGGGTGATCACTAAGTGTAACTTGGCAGGAACAGACATCTTTACTCTCTGTTCGGTTTACGGGTCAATAGTGGATGAGCCTGGGGTTTTTAATTGGCTAACGAATGAGCTGGCACACTGGCCTCTACCTATAATCCTCTGTGGAGATTTTAATGTCAATCTACCGAATAACTGGGAGTCCGCCTTTGAGTACGCAGGGAGAAAACCTAGAGTGTTTCAAGCACTCTCCCTTTTATGTAGTACACATGGCTTGAGGGATGTCTGGGCAACGGGGAGGCAGTTAGAAGATGGGTTTACTTTTTTTCTGCTCCCCATCACAAACATGCACGATTGGACTATTTTTTCGTATCTTCCGTGATTCAGTCAAAATGCAAGATAGATAGATACCCCAGACTCTTATCTGATCATAATCCGCTCGTACTGGAACTGACAGGGATGGGGACAGGTTCAAGCCCCCCAACTTGGACCTTTGAGAGGACATTGCATCTTGATGAAAATTACAAGAAACACATGAGGGATTGGATTCCGGGATTCCGGAGGGTAAATACAGGTACAGCCTCCCTAGTCAACGTCTGGGATTGTCTTAAAGCTGGCATTTGTGGGGAGACCGTCCAATTTTCTTTAAACAAAGGGAAAGACAATAAACGAAAGCTACAGGAACTCCACCTAAGACTTGTTCAAACGAAATTAAAACTCGTAGCTGCTGTACAGATAGGGGAGGGGGTAGGCGAGGCCCAAATTGAGGTCACAATAGCTAAAGCAGTGGTTAGTGATGTCATCATGAAAAAATCAGTCGATAGGGCCATACTCCATCAAGAAAGGGTTTATGAAAATAGTGAGAAGATAGGTCATCAATTGGCGGTACGAACCCGACAGGAGTATGTACGTAGGGAGATTACTAACATCAGGGATCCGGACGTGGGTATTGTCACTGACCCTAAAAAGATTCAAGCAGCCTTTCAGAAATATTATCAAATCAAAATATGCTTTATTCGATTTCAGTCATTTAAAATCACAAAAGCAGACAAGTAAAAACAGTTCATAGATGCAATAGATTGAAAAGCAAATATACAGAACAAATGTACACTTATTGCACAGTTCGTTTAGTTACAGGATAGTTAACCCAAACATATTAATATTGGGGGATATACATTTTAGACCAAGGTAATCCTACAGTAATTGGTACAATCAGGTCTATATACTGAAAAATGTAACTATTTATTCTTTTCCTTACTTTCAGTATGTTCTTTAAAAAACCAGCCATAACACCAATACAATAAACACTATCCAATAACTGCAAATATAAAAAGGCAGGTCGGCATTGCCTCCATCCCCCCATTTTTAACAGAGGCATGATCCATCTTAATCTTTCCTGAACATAAAATTTGCAAAATAAAATCACATGGATAGTAGTTTGTGGTGACAAATTGTCACATGGGCAATGGCAAAGTTCTCTAGACCAATCATTCATCTCTGGATAACTAGTTAATCGATGAAAAGTACCAAACCTGAAACGTGTTAAAAGATACCTATCATATCCCCCTGTACAACATAAAAGGTATGGTTGAATCTCATATGTTATCAAGGTCAGTTGATGTTGAACTACCATACTTTTATTAATCTCCAGGGCAACTCTAAGTGACTCGAGATGGATCATGCAGATTACTTTGAACTCCTTCCTAGAAATGGAGTTCATTGACTCTGGGAAATTATAATATTCTTGGTGCCCAAGATCAGTCATAAAACTTTTAACATATTTCAACCAAGTAATCTTACTTGCATGATCCAAATTCATCGAGTCCTTAATGATTTTTCTATTTAGACCTGTAAAACTGGAGGTCCAAATTCTGTGCCAAAGTAACACCGGTTGTACTTTAATCACATCCGAAATATAAGGGATTCCCAACTCGCTATGGCAATTAAAAACTGGGGAACTGGCAGGTACTGCTAAAATAAACCTCAAAAATGCATTTTCCACACGTTGTCTAGGGGATGCATCATAAAAACCCCAGACTCCCGCCCCAAATGTCGCAATGCTCACGCATTTCGCTTGATATATCTTAAGGAGAATTCCCGGGGGTCTTTTGCCCATTTTCTTAGAAAAGTTTACAACGGCCGCGGTCGACTTCATAAAGAGAAGACTCCTACTCTTGACCGCCGGTCCCCAAGAACCTGAATGCTCAAACAGGACGCCCAGGTATGTAAAAATATTAGTGGAGACTACCCTGCTTTCTCCCAATGGGAGACTTCTACATTTTTGTCTCCCCCGCCCACAGGTCATAATAAAAGTTTTTTTAGCGTTTAGTTTTAGGCCTAAATCATCCATAAAACTAGTGTAAGAAACAAAGGCTTTCTGCAGACCTAGCTGCGTACGGGCCATGAGTACTGCGTCGTCTGCTTAGAGAAGGGAGACAATCGGTCGTTTATTGACATACGGCGGATCTCTCGCCTTTCCTGCCAATTCCTGTTCCAAAGAATTGGTATATAAAGTGAACAGGAACGGCGCAAGGACACAAACTTGTCTCACTCCCCTCTCCACTTTAAACGACGCAGTACACTCCCCTTTGGTTCCATACCGCACTTTGGCGGTGGCCCTTGAATACAGTTGTCTTAGGAACTGAACCAAAGCCTGATCGACCTTCAAATCAGCCAGAATGTCCCACAGTTTGCTGTGTATAACACAGTCAAAAGCGGCTGTAAGGTCTACGAAAGCCACATAAAATTTCCCTGCCTTTGCCTGGGTGTACTTTCCGATTAAAATACTAAGGTTTAAAACCTGCTCATTTGTTCCTAGGCCCTGTCTAAAACCATATTGGACGTCGCTTAAAATATTATTCTCTTCTGCCCATATGTGCAATCTATCTAAACCTATCCTGCCTGCTACCTTCATCAAGGAGTCAAGTAGGGATATCGGGTGATAACATGCAGGATTTTCCTGTTCCCCTTTTTTAAAAATCGGTACTATTACAGACTTCGACCAAGTTTTAATGAAACCCTTCTCGCAGCAGGCTTGGAGAACCCGTGTTATCAATGGAGACCATAATAAGGGGGTTAACTTGAACAGATCAATTGGCATCCCGTCGGGGCCAGGGGCCTTACCACCCTTGCTTGCGTTTATCGCCCCAATAACCTCTTCATGTGTAAATTGAAGTTCAATTGGTAAAAAGATAGAAGGATCTCCCCCCTGGCTATTCAAAGAATCTGTAATACTTTCTGCGTTCTCCTGTAATTTATACACACTTGAAAAAAAATCTATCCAAGTTTTCTCATCTATTGCGACCGCTATTGTCGCAACATCTGATTTGGTGAAAAACGGTGCATTCACTGCCCTCCAAAGTGAAGAGCTATCCTTACTCATGGATGCTTCATGGAGGGCAACCCAAGCGTGATCTTTTAACTCTTTCTTTCTAGATTTTCTAGCCAAGTTGTACATCCTTCTACATTCTCGAATTTCCTCCTGATCTCTCTCTATCCTATGAAGGGCCTCTTTTAGTCGTGTATAAGTTTTTGTACAATGTGAATCAAACCACCCATTACTGCAGATACGTGTACCCTTATTTTCCACTCTAAGCAAGATTTGAGTAATCAGAGTAATTTGGGAAAATGCACTCAGAATATTTTCATGGGTAGTAATTTCCCCAAAACACATTAAAATTGAATCATAAGCCTTTGTTATGATTTGCTTGTTCAACTCAACTGGATCATGGCTAGACCAGCGTAGAGTGTATCCATTTGAGCGGGCAAGAGAGATATTTTTGGTCCAAGCCAATTGATTATTTATATGCTGGTCACCAACAGTTGGAAAAAGAATGTTAATACTTAAGGGCAAATGATCACTCATTACATTTGAGTGGATTTTGTAGTTTGCAATATAATTAGCATAACGGTTGGGGGCAATTATATAATCTATTATAGATTGTAATCCCCTACCTATAAAAGTATAATCAAAATCCACACTCGGGGAGCACAGACAGTTGGCGAAACCAATATCATATGAGAACAAGATTTCATTAAACATCTCCCCCCTATCAGTATGCTCAAAATGTATCGGGTGTTCATCCTCTTCTACCTCCAACCCACAGATCACAAGCCCAGCTTGCAGACATAGGGTAACATTAAAATCCCCTCCCCAGACAATAATCATTTCTGTACTTTTAGTTGCCCTTAGTTTACCAAGATCGTCGCTAAGCAATTTTAAAATGACCCCCAGCTGTCCCTTTTCTGCGTTGTTATAAAAATGAATTACGGTCAACATATAACTAGAATCTAGGCGAATCAAGATTATTTGATAGTAGTTTTCAGATTTTATCAATTCAATCTTTAGCACACTCAACAGATTAGAAATATAAACACAAATCCCCCCTTTTGGCCTACCGCGTAATGAGTGGATTGCAGGGGTGTGGTAGGTCTTAAATCCATCTATATGGACTTCATCTGTCACCCAAGTCTCCTGTAAACACAGGATGTCAAATTTATCAATGAACTCAGTCCAAACTAAATTATTCACTTTATTACGGAGGCCAGCTATGTTCCAAAAAAGCACACTCATATTTTTAGGGGATGTTGATCCAGAGGCGGATTCTATCTGACAGCTTAATTCAGGCATGGATTGCTCAACCCGACTTGGGTCACTAAGCATACTTGGTTCCAATACCTCACTAATCATAGGGCCTAACCCAAAAACTTCACCCATATTGGTCATATTAACCATCAGATCTGTACTCAGAAAATCGTAACAGGATTCATGGGTTATTTGATTGTCAAAATCCTTAACAGTAACACTCTGATCCTTTTGTCTAAATAGTCAATCATTCACATCCAGAGATTGAAGAGGCCCAATTCTATTTGACACCTTCAAATTATAAGAGAGATAATCGGTGGGCTGTATAGAGGGATGATTTCCTTTTTGCCAGGTAGGATATTTCGGCTGATAAAAGTTGCCCAAAGGAAGAACATTAATACCTGAATCAGTGATGTTTCTACCCCTGGCTCTAAATAAAATTTCCCTTACCAGGGACGGAACGCCAAAAGAAAGAACAACACAGTCCCCTGGAAAACTTTTCCTGCTATTACCAACCCAGGTCACACGCCTGACCATTTTAAATTCTCTGAACATTTCCCTAGTCAATCCTGTTCTATTCCCTAGGCAATGGATGGCTTTATTCCTCAATGAGATCCATGTCTCATCTTCCCCTGGAAGAGGGGCCGGAACATTAGCTAAAATCACAGTAAAGGGGGTAGCTGCCGGGGGTAGATTTAAGTTGTAAGAATTACGTGAACTTTCATGTGTATTAAAATTAGTTGGACAAATTCTTGATGAAGGATGACATTCATGTCTCGCCCCATATATAATTCTGAACCACCCTTTTCTTTTTCATTGGCCGCTCCTCCCTTTGTTAATAAACTACTGTGCGTGATTACTGTCCCTACCCCATTAACCTTATCCTTTTCACCATTCTGTTTATCGGGTACTACGAGGGTATTATTTGGATTTACACCTTGAATCTTTGTTGGGACACTAAGTGTACCCAAATTACACATATTCCCCTTTTGCATAATAAGACTCTGGTTTCCGATAACTTTCTCCATACCTGCTTCAATTTTCTCCAATCTAGCTTCCAAGGTACTAATGGACTGTTTAACGTACTTTGTTAGATCTATAATCAAATTAGACATTTTCTCGCTCTCAGTAGGGGGACCGTTACCTTTATTTTTTAATCGAGATACATTATCTTTACCCTTTTGGGTCTGGGAGTTACCTTTTTTCCCTTGTTGTTTTTTCGGGTTGTTCTTAGGTGGTCTAATCTCAGAAGGGACCAGGTGTATTACTCGTGGGGATTTACCGGAGTTCTCAGTTGACGTTGGATTGCAGGGTCTTTTTGACGGGGGCAATGTTTCAGCATCCAGCTCACTGGTAGAGATATCATCAGCGATTTTCTGGATGCAACCATTTTTAAATTGCTCTGAGTAAATACGGACTTCATTTATCCCTATGTCAGGTAAAGATATTACCTTACCAATAGTTGTTAACCCCTGTGAGTCCATATTTAATGATTCTTCTACAGAAGAAATCAGTTTTTCTATAACACCTACTGCCCTCGTGAGATAATTTAACAGGGTCATATTCACAATAATCACCCTTACTATCCTAGCTACCCGCGAAAGTATGTGATACCAATACTCCACTTACACAATCCCAGTGTAAACTATAAATCGTTACCAGTATGCCCCCCTTACCAGGCATATAATGATTATAAATCTTACTAATGGCACCAAAGATCCAATAAGTACAATATTCAGCTTATGCCCAATAATATAGTTTCCCCCAGGCTTCTCGATTTCTCGAATAATAAAACTAAGAGGGGGGGCCCAGCCCAGCCTCATCCAGCCTCTGATGGCCTCAGACGGGTCTGCCCTTGGCCCGGGCTTTGCCCGGGCACGTCCCGCGCAACGGTGGGTTAGGCTCATTATATACACCCCCTGACGCGAGATCTATGACGCGTGCTGCTCCTGCGGCAACGCTCTATGGGCAATGCAGTCCTCGTAGCTTCCCTCCGGGGAAGATCAAGTGCGGCGTGCTCGTGATGGGGGCTGGAACAGTTAGAGACACAGGGGCAGATTTACAAGCCCCTTGCGCTGCTAGTACGTCACTTTTTGTGACGCACTGGCAGCGCATTTCTCTGCCCCATATTTACAAGGACAGGAAAAGCCACCCTGCATGGCTTTTCCTGTCCTTGTAAATATGGCCCCTTTACACGCAGCACCTTGCGTGAAAGGGGCGTTCCATGGGTGTTGCTGTGGGTGTTCCCACGCAACACCCATGAAACCAGACACATTTCCAGATTTACGAGAAATCGTAAACCTGGAAATGCGTCAGTTTGCTACGCCACTCCAGGGGTGGCGTAGCCAGGCGCAACGAGGAGAAATGTTTTCATTTCTCCTCGTTTTTTCCTCTTTCAATGCGTGCTGCATTCTACAGCACGCATTGAAAGAGGCAAATGCCTGTAGTGATTGTTTTTGTGCAGGAAGGTGCCCCTTCCTGCACAAAAACAATCTCCCCACGACTCAGGCATCCTTGCACCATGGTGCAAGGGTGCCAGCGCCGGCTCATGGCAGCAGTTTGTGCGCCAGCGCAGGGGAGAGCACAGGAATGCGACGTATTATTGTAAATATGTCGCATTCCTGTGCTCTGAAAGTGCCGCAGCGTGGCGCAGACAAAGGGCTTGCGGTGCCGCGCTGCGGCACTTTCTTGTAGATCTGCCCCACAGTTCCCAAGTCTCAGAGTCAGGAGTAGTTAAAAACACACAGATCCCTGGTCTCAAAGCCTAAAGTGCAGCGTGCAGGTTGAAAACAGCGAGTTTCAGCATCTCCCGAATATTATCAAAATCTCTATACCGAGGAACCCGAGAGGCTGGACCCTCAGCAAATTGACTCAATTAATAACTATTTAAGTCTAATGCCCACAACTGTATTGACTGAGAAAGATAAAGAGGACTTAGAAGAGCCTCTGGGAATGGACGAGATACTTCTGGCACTCTAAAGCTTACCTGATGGAAAAGCAGCAGGACCAGACCTAATATCCTCTGAGTTCTATAAGGTTTTTGCAGACCAGTTAAAAGATGTACTGATGGAACTCTTTACTCAAACTTTTGACGGGGCTATTCCACCACAGTCATGGGCAGAAGCTAAAATTGTTGTTTTTCCCAAGTAGAATAAACCTGTTCAAGAGTTAGGCTCCTACCGCCCTACTACTTTGATTAACTGCAATGCAAAAGCTTATTCGAAAGTACTGGCATCCCGCTTGTCCAGAGTAATCGACAAAATAGTGGTTAATTACCAACACAGATTTATTCCCGGAAGGGGGACTATCGACCACATCAGAAGGATAATATCCTTATTTGATGTGGGACAGGTTACAGGAGACCCTACGGCAGCAATCTTGCTTGACGCAGAGAAAGCTTTCGATAGGGTCTCCTGGCACTTTTTATGGCTCACTGCAGAGGAAGGGCATCGTCCAAATTTCATCAAGGCAGTCAGGTCTTTGTATACAAATCCTGTAGCCAGAGTCAGTATAAACGGGGAATCATCTGGACCCCTGAGCATTACAAGAGGGATGCAGCAGGGCTGCCCCTGCTCTCCACTGCTTTTTGCACTGTATATAGACCCCTTCCTCCAAAAACTGGAAAGTAACCCAAATATACCCCCCGTTGTAACGCAGGGTCACAGTACTTCTGTTCTGGCATACGCCGATGACATGGTGGTAGTCACTCCGGCTCCTGATCTAGACATAAAAACCATAGAGGAAGAAGCAGCAATTTTTGGGGAACTGTCAGGGTACTCCCTGAACAGGGGAAAAACGCAGATAGTTATTAACGAACATGTCTCAACAATGGACAGTAGGGTGGTGGAGAGTGCTAACTATCTGGGGGTAATAATTAAGGCGGACTTGGACACTATCGTGGATGAGAATTTAACACCGGTCGCGGCAAAAACTAAGCTTAAGTTGAGCTTGAGCAAGCTGGATAACCTGCATTTAACGTTGGTAGGCAGGTGCAACTTAATTAAAATGGTTTATTTCCCCAAATTGCTGTATCTGATGTGAGCCATGCCCCTTCTACTCCCTAACTACTGGTTTAAAAAATTTGAAAATATATTCTCTCAATTTATATGGGCCTACTCGAGACCTAGAAGATCGGCCAAATGGTTGACACTCCCCATATTCAATTCAATAAATCTTTTTTCGGATATAAAATATCCATAAAAGCACAGGTCAAAATACCAGCAAAAATGCATACATTTAAGAACAATACACAATTTAAAAGGTAATAAGCACACAGGGGCTTGTCGTATGCAACAAGGATAGCGATAAAAATACATATATTATAAAAAGGACAAAATGTGCAAAGCAGCCACTTCTTAAAAGCTTATGGCAAAATTGCCCATGACAGGTAGCAGCATAATATAATAAAGTGCAATTAGATGGTTAACAAATAGCAGCATAATATAATAAGAGTGAGGTCAAATGTAAATAAATAGCAGCATAGTATATTAAAGTGCAATCAAGTATAAACTGTAAAATGAGGACCATAATATTCTGGACAACAATTTCTACAGAACACCTTCCAAAGTCCGAGCTTATGATCCATGTCAAATAGCAGCAAGATGTAATTAAGTGCATCAAATATGTTATAGAATACTCATTGAGGCACGTGAACAAACTGCCACTTTCAGGAAAGAACTTACACAAAAAATCAAATCTTCCCTCTTAAGCTGAAGAATTTCCATATAGGCTGTTCTATAATCAATAGTGGCAGTTCCCTTGAAAAAAGGAATCCAGAATTGTTTGGTGTATTTTTGATAAAAATTACAAAAGAATAAAAAATGTAACATTGACTGATTGCTGCGATTGCCACAGGGGCAGGGCGTTTGCTCAAGGTTGATGTTAAAGCCTATAGGGAAGCATAGTAAATATTTTAAGGTGCCTGCCCTAAGGCGAAAGAGCAAACTTCTCTCCCAGCGACTTATATTCTTTAAAAGATAGCTGGATGGCAAATGTGAAGGGGGGCAATTAGCGTCCACCAAGGACATATACCTTGCAACTGACGATTTCAAAAGTTCTGTTTCATTTCTTGAGTCACTATATCGTTCATACAGGGCCTCCTGGAGGGCCTTTTTGCTTAAGCCCTCCATGTCACTCGGATTCAAGAAGATATGGTCAAGATTCATGCTGTTCAAGCTTTTTCTAACAGCGGCAAGCCACGGTATATTCCCACCCTTATCACATTTAAGACAGTCAGCTATAATTTCTCTCGTTAAGGTCGCTGCTGGATTTTGCCAAACTTTTAACCAAAATATGGCCGGGCGAGACCTAATATAGTCTTCGGTATAAAACAGTTTTAATTCCTTGTGGCAAACAAAATGTGAGGAAGAAATTGGAGCCCCCAGGAGTTTTCGACAAAATCTGTTTTCTTCTCCCTGAATGCTACTACATTTTGTGAAACCCCAAACTTCAGCACCGTATGTTGCGGTGGGGATACACTGTGTTTTATAAAATGCGGAGGGTTGGCTTTACCTAATCTAAAGCTATATTATGGTATGCCACATCACACTAGTAAATACGCTCAGCTCTCTTGGCATTGGCGGCTCGGCCCTGAATTGGCTCATCTCTTTTCTCTCTGACCGCACGTTTCAAATCTTTTCTTCCATTGCCAGCTCTGACTCTCATTCTCTACCTCACGGGGTGCCCCAGGGCTCCATCCTCAGCCCCCTACTTTTTAATTTATATGTTAGACCTTTGGCCAACGTTGCGGACGCAGCTGGGCTGTCCCTGTTCACCTACGCTGACGACTCCCAAATTATCTTTTCTCTCTCCACGAACAAAGCAGCCGGGCCCTCCCAGCTTCAGCTGAGCCTCGGAAAAATTGCATCCTGGATGCAGACCAATTACCTCAAATTAAATGGAGAGAAAACTGAGGTTCTGGTCTTGGGCAAAAATAAAGATCTTTGGGGCCCACAACATTGGCCTAGTGTGATGGGTGCTCTTCCCCGCCCCTCTAGTAAAGTCTGTAACCTAGGCGTCATCATTGACGACCAACTCTCTATGCACCATCAGACAGTCAAGGTAGCAGCCACCTGCTTTACCATCTTGAAGTGGCTAAGAAAGATCATCTGGATGCTGCCAGAGTACACGCAGAAAACAGTAGTCCAGGCCCTTATCACCTCGAGACTGGACTACTGTAATGTCCTCTATCTCGGTTCTAACAAGGCGGTGACGCGCAGGCTTCAGCTGGTCCAGAACTCTGCCGCTCGACTACTTTGCAGGGTACCTAGAATGACCTCGGTCTCTGGCCACTTGAGAGACCTGCACTGGCTCAGGGTGGAGAACCACATTAAGTTCAAAGCCCTGAGCTACATGTTCAAAATTAAAACTGGTGCTGCCCCCAAATATCTTCAAGCCATGGTCAACCCTTACGTGCCCTCTAGGTGCCTCCGCTCATCTACTCAAGGGAACTTTACTGTGCCTAGAATAAAGTTATCCTGGATGAGAGGAAGGTCTTTCTCCTACCTCGGCCCCTTGTTATGGAACTCACTTCCTAAAGCCATCCGTAACGAAACGGTATACATCCAGTTTCGGAAATCTTTGAAGACTTGGCTCTTTAACCAGTAATTATTTAGCTGCCTTTTGTTCTTCTGTCTCGCTTCGGCGCCGGGAAACCCTTTTTGGGTAGCTGTTGCGCCTTACAAGTTTAATAAATAAATAAATAAAAAATTAAAGGGCCACGGCTCTAGCACATTTTTCGATCTTGCTGAAAGATTCCCCCAGTGATGATTCACCACTGTATCCCTCACTATATCAATTGCTGATCGGCGTTGAGGCTTGGGGATGCCTATGGCGTCAGCTAGAAATGGGATACTATAAAAGGGTTAGATTTAAGACTCTCATGACAGCCTACAAAATATGGGTACCAATTCGTCGACTTCTGGGACTAGGTAGGCTCAATTTTTATACTCCCCTCCAGAATAACCCACACCTGCCAGTGAAATTTTCGGATACATACATGGTTAGATGGTTGAGGTCTGGGATCACGAAAATAGGGTGCTTTTATTCAGTCCTAGGCTTTGTCATGTACGATGAACTTAAGACAAAGTTTAATCTCACACATACAGAGTTTTTTAAATTCCTCCAGATAAGGGATTTTTTACAGAAGAAAGGAGGTGGGGCAGGGTCAATGGTAAAAAATGAATTGGTGGAGAAGTTAAGAAATAGAGCACCCCCTCGTATCGGGACCTTATACTGTCTATTAAATGAGATGATGAAGGACGACATAGAGAAATACTCAGAGAGATGGCAAGCTAAACTTGGAATTACAGGCATCCTGTTCCATCAAGCTTTTTCCACCTCACAGATAGCATTGATGTCATCAAAATTACAGGTCCAATTTTATAAAACCTGTTTTTTCTTATACTATACTCCATACCGCATATCAAAGTGGGGTAGAGGGAAAGGAACTCATTGTCCACGTTGTGCCCTTGACAAAGCAAACATAGTTCATGTGTTTGCAACCTGTGAGACTCTTTCAACGATTATTAATCAGATGGGGGAATTCTTTAGAGATAAACTAGGACTGAATGTAGTAAGACACCAACCTTAATCTTATTGGGCATCCAAGAGGAATGGAGTATTATTGAGGGAAGAGAATTATTATGTATTTCGATGGCTATTTTTAGGCTTTGCGTTTCTACTGCTTGGCTGGATCCTGACCCTCCTGTGTTTCAACAGTGGCTGGCCCGATTGCTGTCCATCTATAATCTGGAAAAATCCATCTATGCTCGGAAAGGTGTCAGGGCACCGAAAAAGGGCCTTAAAATATGGGAGCATTTGTCTAACTGGGTTGATCAAATAAGGGATAATTGCACAAGCACTTTATAGGATCGATCGCACATAATAAGCATATAACTTGGGATTTATTATCTTCTTCTTTTACGTCCTGTGGCTTACTCGACCATGAAGCCGATTTCTGATGAATTGTTTTTTCCAACTTGCACATGCACTTTATAGAATGCACTGAATCTGATATATTGTATGAAATACACAGGTATTTATTTCTTTTTGCGCTTTGTATATAACCGTGTCATAGACTGTCATTAGTGGAACCCGGGCTTTTCTTCTTTTTTTCATATGTATGTAACTTCACTGTGGGAGGATGGGAGGGGGCTGGGGGTGTTTTAAAGGGACAAAAACAAAAAAAAGGAATGTTCATCGAGAGATTTTTTGCATCTACAAGTTTATACGTGCAAATAAAAAAATAATAAAAAATAAATAAAAAAAAGAACGTTAAAAATCGTGTTTCTAGCATTTTTGCGGCACACTGTTTGTTCACTACTTACAAATCTGTTTATCTCAAGCCTTAAGCGCCCTCTATTGGCTTTAACTGCGACGTCACCTTATTACCAATGAAAACAAATAAATAATGCCGTTATCTGAGCGCGTTTTGCCCTGCACGCCAAAGGAGGCAAAATAAACAAGCATTGTTACAGCCAGCGAATCGC